>VDFB02001134.1:0-30642 GCA_007258455.2 Sequoia sempervirens
AAAGATCAAGAACAATATGACATACAAGTAGATTTTTCAGACAATCAACCACATCAACTTAAATAGTAAAAGCCTCAATACAATTGAAATTATTCAACACCCTCAAATAATGGAAAACAATGAGTACTACAAATTATGAAAAATGTTAAACAGAGAGCAACAAGCAATTGTAAAGGACATTGTATTGAAAAAATTGAAAGATATCAAAACTCCACTACACTTATTCTTGACAGGTGGAGCTGGAACTGGCAAGACTTTCACTACAAAATCCATATACCAGGAACTTCTCTGCATCTATAGTAATTTTATTGACAATGGCCCTGACAAACCTAGCGGACTAGTTACTACTTATACAGAAAAAATAGCGTACAACATAGCTGGAGTAACATTACACTCAGTGATCTATTTAGGATCTAGGACTAATTGCTTTTACAGAATGCGTAACGTAAAAGATCAATTATTACAACGATTAACATAAATGATTACATAATTAAATGCTCAAATGAATAAATGAACATAACATAAAATAAATGCCAAGATAATGAACTGAACAGAAAGAGAGAAGAAATAGAGAGACGAAACCATAATTGATAACGAAGTTCGTCCCTAAGGACTACGTCTCCGGGTCCCTCTCCAATGGAGGACCGATCCGATTAGCTCCAAATTCAATTACAATGGCTTCAAGACTATCTCCTTCAAGCACAGCAGCATGACATTACTCTAATGTGCAGAAACGTCTTCAAAAATCTCTCGAGCATTCTCTCGCTATCTCCACCTGGACTTCGAAAAAACCCATCTCTACCCCTCTTTTTATACAAGAAATTTGCCTAATTAGGCCTAACAACCAAATTAAATGCTCAACTTCCTCTATCAGCTCGTATCATCCTCTGATATCTCCATTTAGTTTGTTGGTTTTGATTGTTGGAGGTAGTTTTACATTTTTGTGGCTTAAAAGCCATTTCTAATGGATTCGGCTTAAAAATACATAACAAAATCAACCGCTGCCACTCTATATTTGAGAACTCTCGCGTGGCTCGGCGGTGATCTATCATTTTGTTAAAATGGTGGTCGGCGGTTCCAACCCCGCCGACCATGTTTTACCGCTCCATACCAACAAATTCAAACAATAAAATAAACCGGTGCAGATTTGTTGTTAGCTGTCTGTCCGCGGGCGTAACGGCTACCGGCCACCGGCCGAGCCGTTTGGGAGAAAATCTCGGGGTCGAATCCCCTTACCGATTTTGTTAAAACAAACTTGACTTAATCGACCGCCGAAGACTATTCACAGGGACACGTGTCCGATTATCATTCGCTACAAATATTGACGAGGCAGATGACATGTCAGGCTCCTATTCGCCCGTGATGCTGACGTGTCGAGCTGACTGTGATATCCGTACACTGAGCTGACTGCTGACTGGACTGACACGTGTCGCTGACTGGATGCCACGTCACTGGTACGGATGGACACGTGTCATCCGATGATTGGTCCGTACAATCTGAGTCACATGCCACGTGTTGGGTCAGAATTTGTTTATGTGTCCGTACAGTACGGACTGCCACGTCAGTATGATGACGTCATCATCAGTACCCTCTAAGTTGACTGAAGTTTGACTGCTTCTAACTCGAGCATACGATGTCGGATTTCGACGAAATGAACACCATCGGAATCGTCTCGACGAGCTCTTCGCGATGACACTGCTTCTGTTGATTTCTAAGATGATTATTTTTTTTCCTTTTGGTCACCCTTGAAGCCAGTTTGACTAAAAGTTTGAGTGGTCGTAACTTGCACAAACGGAGTCCTTTTTTCCCCGTTCAAGTTGCGTTGGAATCAGGACGTCATTCTTTTTCTGATGAAGCTGAAATCTAGAGTATTGGGAACACTTCAATTTTCACTGAAAAATTGTCCCCCAGATCAGGCCTCCCCACTGGATAGCTTTAGGACCTCCGAAAGCTTGATTACTTGGAAAGTAAGTGAGGGTAAAGTTCCCTCACTTTACCAATCTCCATCCATCTTGCTTTGCTTGTATGCATCCTTTCCTTGCTGATATGTAACCAAACTCTGTCTCCAACCTGAAAATGATGATCAGTGCGATGCTTGTCATGGTGAACCTTGTATTTTGCTTGGCTCTGTTCCAACCGTGCTTCCACTGCCTGATGAATTGCTTGGACTTTCTGGATGAACTTCAAAGCCTTCTCTACATCATGGCGTCCATCTTCAACATCATCTTTCCCAAAAGCAAAATCCATCGGTATCTTGGGCACATAACCAAAGCATGTCTCGAGACCTCTTAGTAGAAGAGTGTGCTGCATGGTTGTAGGCATGCTGCACATAATGAAGACTCTCATCCTACAACTTTCTTCTGCGGTAACCTTTGAGCAGATGCACAACTATCTTGTTTACTCTGTCTGTCTGTCAATCTGGATGGAAGGTTGTACTCTTCTTCAGTTTGTGTCCATGAGTCCCCACAAAGCTGACCAAAATTCCCCCAAGAATCGAGAATCTCGATCTGATACAATAGAAGTAGGTAACCCAAAATGAACCCATACAAATTGAAAGTACAAATGAGCTGTCAGTTCAGCAGTGACTTACTTTTTACATGGCATTAAAATACATTTTGCTGAACCGATCAACTACTACATGCAAATAATCATGTCCCTTCCTAGACATTGGTAACCCCCCAACAAAGTCCATTGACACACTTTCCCATGGACGAGAAGGTACAGGTAGAGGTGTGTACAAACCCAATTTCCTGTTACTAGGCTTACTAGTTGCACACATAACACAACCTCTAATATACTTAGTTACAGTTTCTTGCATACGAGGCCAATAACAATATTTCTATAGCTGAGTCAATGTTTTTTTTACCCCAAAGTGTCCTGCAATCAATGAGGTATGTGCTTGTCTAATCACCTGTGCTTGTTCATCTTTTGGAATACATAATTTACTCAAGTGATATAACAGTTTATCTTGCATATAATAATCTTTCTCTTCTACATGTTTACCATTCATTAAAGCAGCATAGATATCCTTAAAGTTCTCATCATTAGCATATCGTTCCTGAAAACTTTCATGAACCATAGAACTATTATGAAGGATTATCAAAGCATTCATCATAGGAGGTCTAGAGAGCATGTCTGCTACTTTGTTATGGGTACTTTTCTTATACTTAATAACCAAATGAAACTGTTGTAGAAAACCCATCCACCGAAAGTGCCTACTTTGTTGCAGTTTAGTTTGTGAGTGCAAATATTGTAGTGGTTGGTGATCAGTGTGGATTACAGTTTCTTTCCCCATTATGTAGTGTTTCCATTTTTTAACACTCTGAACTAAAGCATAGAGTTCTTTATCATATGTGGAATAGTTACTTACTGCTCCTGAAAAAGTTTTAGAGTGGTAGCAAACTGGTTTACCTCCTTGCATGAGTACTACTCCCATGGCAAACCCACTCGCATCTATCTCGATCTCAAATGGTTGATGTAGATCTGGTAAGGCCAAAACTGGTGCGGTGCTCAACTTTCCCTTCAAAGTGTCGAAAGCCTTCTGTTGTGGACCTCCCCACTGAAAAGTTGCTCTTGTACTGGTTAATGCATGTAATGGCGATGCTATAAAAGAGAAGTTTGCAATAAACTTTCTCCAGTACTGAACTGCACCTAGGAAACTTCTGACCTCTGTGACTGTACTTGGCTTAGGCCATTTTACAATAGCTTCACCTTCGCAGGGTCTACTTTCAATTGACCACTCCCTACGACATAGCCTAAGTACACCAAGGATGTCTTAGCAAATTTGCATTTAGACATCTTTACATATAATTTTTCTTTTCTCAATACATCAAAGACTTTCTTTACATGACTTCCATGATCTTCAAAAGTTCGACTGAATACCTCAGATTTATCATCTTCTTTGGCTTTTACAAGCATTAGTACAAAGTTTTTACTTGAGTTGACCAACCTCTTCATTTGACCAGCATTAACTAGTGTAAGATTAGTCTTCACCTTATGTGCCCGTACAATGTATTCTACCCCATCTTTAAAAAGATGATACTTATTCTCCCCCTATAAAAGATTGCTTTTCTGTCATAAAGATAAGGACTCCCTAACACAAGCCCACAAATATCCAAAGGGACCACATCGACTTCTACCTCATCTACAAAGTTTGCAGTGATAGCAAATCTCAATTTACATTGTTTAGTTACTTGTAATTGAGCATCATCGCAAACCCATCCGAGTGGATATGGTTTTGGATGAGGTGTTGTAGCCAAATTAAGTTTCTTTACAACTTCTTCAGATATTAAGTTGACTTGTGAACCCGTATCAAACAGAGTATCAATCTTAGTGTGTTTTGTTACAACACGAATATGAAACAATTCATTTCTTTGCTTATCAACCTTAGGAGAAGATTCTTTACTTGTACTTGCACTGGCATTAGAAAAACTTGCATCAGATGAGAGAGATATACCTTTCCTTTTACCTTGGATTCCGGTAGCAACAATCTTTGTCTCATCTCCGGAGTCTGAACCAAGATCTTGTTGAATCACTGCAGTAGTCTTCTTGCCTTTATTACCTCCATATCTTTTCGGCCTCAACTCAGGATGAAGCTTCCAACATCTCGAATCATCATGCCCCTCTTTCTTGCAATGGGAGCATGTAGGTTTCTCACCCTCTTTCTTAGCTGTAGCTGTCTTCTTCCCTTTGCCTTTATCTTTGTCTTTATCTTTCCCTTTAGACTTACCCTCGAACTTAGATGGCTTATTGGAAAATTTATCACTAAAAGTATTCTTACCCCTTGACTCTAAATGAGTAGCTTGAACAGACACCTCGTCTAGATTGTTGGGACTCAACATCAAAATAGTGTGCCTAAGGTAAGAATTTAAACCACCAATATGGGCATGTAGGATCATGTATGCTGCAGCCCTTAAGTGGCAAAAAATTTAGAAAAATCAGTGTTAGGCAACTTGGCGTAAATATTTGAATAAGTTATCTATATTATTTAAAAATATGTAAGAATAGAATTTGTAGAAAATTGAATGTAGTTTCTAAAATACTAGGTTTATTTAAAAATAAATAAAATCTATTTGGTGAAAATTTGAAATTTCAATGCAGTAGTACTTAAATTTCAGGGAAAAATAAGAAGTAGGTGTATGTCTGACCACCCTAACCATAATAAAATGATAATATTTTTTTTGTAATATTTTATATAAGTAGAGGGACTCATGTCAGATGTGATGCATATTTTTTAATTTTTTTCCAAGTAAATAATTAATTATGAATTTTTATTACAACTTTTAGAAAATATAAAAACTCGTCTCGACCACCTTAACTTGGTCAAAATTCATGAAATTTATTTTTCTTTTTTTAATCCTATAGTATGTAAAGCATAGAATGTGACACATGTTTTGGATTCAAAAAATATGATACCGTTGAAAGTTATAGATATTTTTCAATCACCCTATCGATCAGGGGACTTTATTGTAATTCTAATAGAAAATGAATAATAATTATTTATTAAATTCAAATTAAATCATAATTTATATTTTGGAAAGCTGAGAATCTCCTCTAAAAACCCTTTTTCATTTCAATTTTGGGTGAAAAAAAAGTCGTCAGCCACATACCCTACAAATATTGCCACTTTTGGCATACCATGATCTTGCACATACCAATATACTTAAGTAATGTGTCTTGGGTATACAAGGGAACATTTAGAGCAATGGCCCGTTTCCTAAACTCATGAGTATACTCCTGGACAGACTGCCCCTTACCTTGTCTAAAGGTTTGCCAATTCATGGTTAACTGTTGCATGTAACCTAAAGGGTAGAATTGTTTCCTAAGGGCAGCAACAAACTCCATCCAAAACATATTAACATGACCATGGCGAGCAATTTCTTCATGAGTTTTACTCTCCCACCAGGTGAGAGCTGTACCTCCCAATCGGAGAGTTGCTAATTGAATCCTAGAAGCATCTTCTACTAGGCCTTGAATCCTACAATATACTTCTACTTGTTGGACCCAATCGTCTAACTTCTCAGCATTTAACTCCCCACAGTATTTAGGTAATTCAAATTTTACATCAAGCTTAATTACAGGCTTAGACTTGCTCTTAAATGGATTTACATTAGAAGAAGGAGAAGGAGAAGGAGGAGAAGAAGGGGAAGAAGAAGAAGAGGGAGAAGATGGAGGAGAAGGAGTTTTCAGAATTTTCTCCTCTGTGTCTTTCTGATCTTCCTGCTTCTTGTGCTTTGAAGAACCTCCCTTTTCATGCTTCTTCTTTTCTGCATAAAGTTCGTCCACCATTGCCTTCATGTCAAGAAATAGTTTCTGGAAATCCTTGACACTGAGCTCTGAACTTTGTCCACCTTCTTTTGCTTCCATCTGTGACGGTTGATTAGCTCTTCGTCTTTCAATTTCAGGATTGTACTCTTCAAGTTCTCCTTCGCCTCGTTGCAACCTGGATCTCATTAGCATTCAAATTGCAATACAAGCCACACACAAGGCTCTGATACCAACTTGATCTATTTATGATCTAGGACTAATTGCTTTTACAGAATGCGTAACGTAAAAGATCAATTACTACAACGATTAACATAAATGATTACATAATTAAATGCTCAAATGAATAAATGAACATAACATAAAATAAATGCCAAGATAATGAACTGAGAAAGAAAAGAGAGAAGAAATAGAGAGACAAAACCATAATTGATAACGGAGTTCGTCCCTAAGGACCACGTCTCCGGGTCCCTCTCCAATGGAGGACCGATCCGATTAGCTCCAAATTCAATTACAATGGCTTCAAGACTATCTCCTTCAAGCACAGCAGCATGACATTACTCTGATGTGCAGAAACATCTTCAAAAATCTCTCGAGCATTCTCTCGCTATCTCCACCTGGACTTCGAAAAAACCCATCTCTACCCTTCTTTTTATACAAGAAATTTGCCTAATTAGGCCTAACAACCAAATTAAATGCTCAACTTCCTCTATCAGCTCGTATCATCCTCTGATATCTCCATTTAGTTTGTTGGTTTTGATTGTTGGAGGTAGTTTTACATTTTTGTGGCTTAAAAGCCATTTCTAATGGATTCGGCTTAAAAATACATAACAAAATCAACCACTGCCACTCTATATTTGAGAACTCTCGCGTGGCTCGGCGGTGATCTATCATTTTGTTAAAATGGTGGTCGGTGGTTCCAACCCCGCCGACCACGTTTTACCGCTCCATACCAACAAATTCAAACAATAAAATAAACCGGTGCAGATTTGTTGTTAGTTGTCTGTCCGCGGGCGTAACGGCTACCGGCCACCGGCCAAGCCATTTGGGAGAAAATCTCGGGGTCGAATCCCCTTACCGATTTTGTTAAAACAAACTTGACTTAATCGACCGCCGAAGACTATTCACAGGGACACGTGTCTGATTATCATTCACTACAAATACTGACGAGGCAGATGACGTGTCAGGCTCCTATTCGCCCGTGATGCTGATGTGTCGAGCTGACTGTGATATTCGTACGCTGAGCTGACTGCTGACTGGACTGACACGTGTCACTGACTGGATGCCACGTCACTGGTACGGACGGACACGTGTCATGCGATGATTGGTCTGTACAATCTAAGTCACATGCCACGTGTTGGGTCAGAATTTGTTTGTGTGTCCATACAGTACGGACTGCCACGTCAGTATGATGACGTCATCATTAGTACCCTCTAAGTTGACTGAAGTTTGACTGCTTCTAACTCGAGCATACGATGTCGGATTTCGACGAAACAAACGCCGTCAGAATCATCTCAACGAGCTCTTCGTGATGACGCTACTTCCGTCAATTTCTGAGATGATTATTTTTTCACCTTCTGGTCGCCCTTGAAGCCAGTTTGACTGAAAGTTTTACTGTCGTAACTTGCACAAACGGAGTCTTTTTTGCCCCGTTCAAATTGCGTTGGAATCAGGACGTCGTTCTTTTTCTGATGAAGCTAAAATCTGGAGTATTGGGAACACTTCAATTTTCACTGAAAAATTGTCCCCCGGATCACTCAGCATTCCACATACCTTTCAACAAATTAGAATTTATTCCATTGAATACTGAAACATTGGATACAATGTCAAAGGACTATCAACAACTACGTGTCCTTCTCATAGATGAAATTTCATTGGTGGGTTCAACATTTCTATGCTATATTGACAAGTGACTATGAGATATACTGCAAATGCCAACTGCATACTTTGCAAACCTTGATACAATCTTCTCTGGAGACCTTTACCAAGCACAACCCATACTTGACTCTATTGTATTTGAAAATAAACCAACAGTTTATGAATTAATGTCATACAATTTTTGGAATGCCAATATAAAATGATATTCTTTTATCTCCACCATGCGACAAACAGATGAGAAATTCATAGCAATTCTTAATAGAATTTGTGTCGGATCACATATAATTGATGATTTAAATTATCTTAACCATAACTGCTTACGTCCACCACCAATGGACCCAACATTCCCTTTCCCCTTCTATAGAAGAAAGGATGTTGATGAACACAACAATAAAATGCTATCAACCATTCCTGGAGATACCATTGTATTAGATGCAAAGGATGAACATGAAGATAACTACAATGGAATAAGATCATATACTCATACAACTACTCTACCAACTCAAATATGCATTAAACCAAACATACTTGTTGAAATATATGCTGGAAACTACAATACACAAGATGGTCTAGTGAATGGATCAGATGGAATCTTCAAAGCATATACAAAACAAAATGAATTAGATATAGTTTGGATCAAATTTAACAACTCAAAAATTGGCCAACAACAAATCAAAAAACTAGCACACTATTATATAGAAAACATTGGCAAAGATTGGGTACCAATACTTCACATTTCTAGGCCCCTCCACAGATCAATCAATAAAAAAAATTATAATTAGAAAACAATTTCCAATACAATTAGCATGTCCAAGAACTATACATTGATCACAAGGACTTACAATGGACGGTGTAGCTTTTGATCCAACATGGAATAACCTACACAACACTATCATGAACAAAATCAATCAAATCTTTGTTCTTGCTCAAACCTCTAAATGTTAAAAGTTTCAAAGTGAAGAAAAAAATAGTCCTTGAAATGCAACGCCTTCAAACAAATGCACAATGGATATTTGAAAATGAAAACAAAATTCCTAATAACATCTCACAAATTCGAATGTGCACATTGAACACTCATAGATTACGTGTACATATAAATGACATTCTAAATGACCAAGATATAATGGAATCCGATATCTTATGCTTGCAAGAAACACACATGCATCCATCTAAAACTAACAATATATTTGAATATTTCAATTCCTTTGGTCTATGGAACATACATGGCATACTAACTTTAGCTAAAAAAAAATTAAGTATATCTAAAACAAAGCAACATACAACAACAAACTTTGAAGCCTTTTCAATAATAATAACTCAAACCGACTTCGACTTGAATGTCTGTAACATCTATGCAAGACCGGACACTCCAATTTCAGAAGTCCTAACAATGCTCAATATAATACTTACACATATAAACACACCAAACATCATTTATATTATAGGTGACTTCAACATTGACATGAATATAGAAACAAAAAAGAAAAAATAACTCTCTGACCATATGCAAAAGAAAAAAATACAATTCATAATAAACCAAACACACACTATAAACAAACCACTAATTGACCATGTTTGGTGTAATTCAAAAAAACATGCATATTCCACCTACAAATTGAAAGCATACTAGACTAATCACCTTGCCACTTTTGTAAATTTCTATCCTAATCAACAAAATTACTACACTCCTGATTCTCACTGACCATATATAAATATTGGTCGCCTTCTAAACCATCACTACATTTCTATCATTATTTCTAATATGCTACCTATCTAAACTCAAATTGTTCATTGAAAATTTTATGCTTCTTTCAAAATGTTTAACTAATATAGTAATGCATCTTTACACAAACCAAATAATTTTAAAAAAAATTGTAGGAAAAACCAATTACTTCCCTTATTGTTGAAACATATTATCGTAGATGATATCTAACAAAAATTACTACAATTTCATTGTTTACAATCCAACACCCTTAAATTTTACTGCAGGACAACAATGGAAAGCAGCAAGAGGACAAGCAAAAAAGAAGCAACAACACAGGAAAAAACACCCAAAAGGTATTCAAAAAACATAAAATCAATTTCCACTATGCTAATTCACTTTTCAAATGCTCAATCTTTTCTATTATATTTTCTATAGATCAAAAATTGGAAGTCCCCATTCCATATCCATTGAGGATCTAAACACCTGAAAAGTTGGAAACGCTTTTGAAGGTGACATAATTGTGGTGTACAAATCCAACTTGGACAAAGCCAACCAATCACGTGAGTTTCTTCTTGCAGATTTGACATATGATAAAGCTAAAATACTATTACTTTAAATGTTACTGGCCATCTTATCAAAGAACATGAAGAAAAAATCATTCCAGGCTCCACAATATGTATATCAAACTTCCAAATTGTACACAATATAGATTATGATTGTGGTGACTATGACTGTATTATCATTTTACAGGATACAAGCATAGTTGACATCATTCCTTGCCTATGTGAAGAATATAAGTTCATACCAGAGATGATAATTCAACAATTACTTACAACAACAAATAACTATCCCATTGGGACGGTTGTTGCACTTGTTATCTCCACAAAAAGAACGACATCACAGTTTCTACTTAAAATCCAAGATGGTGATTCAGACATGGACAAAGCACAAGTACATAAATGCTTCATACACTTCTCCTCAACAAATTTACAATCATTGCTTATTTCTCTCTACCATTACAATCCATAGATTAATATCTAATTTACAAACCATTACCAAACAATTATAGTTACAGAAGAGTTTCACCTAGTAGTTCTTAGAAATAGAAAACCAAGTGCAAGAAGACAAGTTCCCACCGATGTTATTCAAAAATATTGTAAGACAAAAAGAGCCAGACAACACATTCAAAACCATCAAAGCAACATATATCTACAAAATAAACAACAAAAGAACAATGGAAAGGCTACAAAGACTCCTCCAATCAACATTTCATGTAATCATTTCAAAATTGTAACATTGCAATTTGTTTTAATAAAATCTCTCCCATACATAACAATACTATTTTCATATATATTTTAGATACAGGGAAATTTAAAAGTTTCCAACCCCTTGTCTAATCCCTTCCATGCATTTTGTGCCAAGTGCAACTTCAAGTTTGAAAATTATGGAATACTAGAAGACAAAGTTGCCTTCTGTGCAAGTTGCAACGATGACATGCACTATATATTCAGCCCTTTCTTAAAAACCATTCTCATATCTGAAAACAAACAACTAATACATTTCTTTGTGGATAAATCCATTGTGCAAATGTTACTACCTGACTTCCACAACACCATGTATGAAGAATACATTGAAGGCAAATCAGGCATCATCTTCATGTTATGAGATTTCTCGATAAGTGGGCACTTCACGTTGAACCATAACAACATGATCATTAAAGCCAGTCATCTTCAAGAATAAACAACAAATCATTAAAAGGAAGGTAAAATATTCGCCTATACTCTATACCTCTAAGCATGTTACTATTAAGTCAATACTCTACTATAAAAAAAATATGCCTTTTCTAATATCCACATTCACTTTTTGCAGGCAACAAATGATGATGGAATGGAGACATTAATGCACATCTTTAATTTGCACACCACATATAAAAAATCATAGAATATTTATTTATAATAGTTAATATTTAGTATTAATAGTACATGTCAAATGGTACAAGGAAACTTCTTCTTTAAATGTTTCATGTCATATGATCCCTATGACATAATGCAAACTCTAAAAATATATAGTTGTATTTCTAAACAAACTACATCCTGATTAATGGGATTGAACAAAATATTTCTATTATGTCACATATGAAAAGATAATATTTCAAAGTTTATTAAATTTCTAGATTCATTTCTTATGCATATTATAGATTCTTAATATTTATTACTATATTTCAATGATGTACAAATTAATCATTAACTTGTTTTTCATAGAAATTATTCTCACCATAATTCATGCCTTCTCTTTCAATTAAATATTTCTATTATGCAATGTTACTTAACATTTCATTCCAAACTTTATTAGATTTATAGATTCATATTTTATGAAAAATAGACATTCTTAATATGTTATACTATACGCAGATGATGTCCACATTATTCATTAACTTACATTTCAATTAATTTACTTTCAATACATTTCATGTGTACTAAAATGTCAATTATCGAAAAGTACATCAAAATGACCGTTACATATGTTTTTATTTTTGCAACCTCTCCCCACCAACCAAACACAATTTAACAATCAGTAGGAACCTGACACAACTGCATCTCTTGTTAGCCAATAGGCTATTATAGGTGGGAAATCCACCAGAAAAGTCTACTGTCTGATGCTGATAAAATTTTCAGGCTTCCTGCTGCCGGATTGTGGGATGACTTCTTTTCAATGGAAATTAATTTGGGAGACAAACAGTAATTAATGAGGAATGGCACAGGGAATGGGTGAAGGTATGGTCATGCATTTATTGAGGAATGGTTTTCCTTCCCTTGGCCATCCATTATGGCAGGCTGTTGGCTGCTCATCTCTTTAGTCCACGAAGAATTGTTGCGGAAGGCATCATGCGGACTGTCTGAAAATGTTATCGGATATACGCAATATGTGCAGGGGTGTCGTCAACCTCTGTCCACATCTTCAAATAGCGGCTCTGAACAACATCATGGGAAGTGTCTTTTGTACAAAGCTAGATGGTGACAGAGAAGGCAGAGAGGTGAGGAAGATGGTCGAGGAGGGTTTTGATCTACTGGGAGCATTCAACTGGGCTGATCATCTCCCATGGTTGTGGATTCTTGCACCCTTCAAATCCACTCACGATTCTCTCGACTACTACCTCATGTAAAGAGTTTAGATCAGACTTGTCCAGCTTCCGTAGGAAACATGGGCGGCTCCAACAGATTTCATAGCAAATGCTGCTATTTGAGGTGAAATCTTGTGCATTCAGATTCATTGAATCCATTGCTTATAATAAGGATGGAGATGAAGCTAACAAGATAATTTCTGCTTTCTGCATTCCATTTTCTACAGAGTAGGCATTAGCAGAAACTGAAATACCTAGATTTAGGGATCCAAAATGGGTGTGGTGAGAAACGCATTGTAGGTAGCATTTGCAAGGCGCTATACTACTGCCTCTCAGCAACAATTTTCTAGGCCCAATTTCAACTTCAAGAAGGATGCCACTGAGGTCATTTTGTCTTCTTTGTTTGCATTTCACTTGTAGATTAATGGTTGTTGTAATGTGTACTGAGGGGGAGGGGAAAATGATGACTTTGCAGTTGGTAACGAGGACCCCCAAGTTGTGCAATTCAATAGAGTAACAGAGGACTGTGGAGCTCAAATTGTGGCTAAGATGGAGATGATGCAACCTTGCTGTAACGTCAAGGATAGGTAGGAGATATATATGTTTTTAATTTTTGTTTGGAGGATTAATATTTTAGATCTTTTGTAATCCTAAAATTTTGAGCAAAATTGTACAGCAAATTTTGAAATCTAACACAGATGAAATTGTACCGATGTAAAAAATTTACACAGTTTCACTAAAGTCTTCACAAATTCAATTGCAGTGGACCTTTAAAATAATCCTACTAAAATCTTCTCATTGTTTTAATTTGTATGGACAAAAGATAAGCTTGATTATTTTTTGGTTGGCAGGGTTGGATACGCCATGATTAAGGATGCAGAGGACAAAGGGCTCATTTCACCAGACAAGGTAAAAGGAGGATTATACATAAATATTTTTGGAGAAATCTTTCTAGAAATTCAAAAAGTATAAAAATTTATTACATATTTTTACTAAAAATATTTACTGCTATTTACAAATATAGAAGGAATTATGTAAAAACTACCGCACATAATTATCTGAAATTTTTTGCACAGTTTTCTTACAAAAATCTTTGTTTTGTTTTTTGAGTTTCCATTAAATTTGCCTGCCTATGGGACTGAATGATTCCCTTTTGTTTGAAAATAAGCTTTATCCTTTTTAATTTATAAGCATCATGAATACATCTTCTAAATTTTTTTCCAAATTCATCACTACATACTGTAGATTTAATGGTGCTTCTGCAAAATTTCTTTTTCCATTTTAAAACGGCCGACATATTTTTTTTTTTGGGTGGCACACACAATACTTGTAGAGCCAACTTCTGGAAAATATGGGGATAGGGCTGTCATTTCTGGTAGCAGCAAGAGAGTACAAGCTCTTACTCACAATGCCCTCCTACACTAGCCTCAAACGAAGAGTAACAATGAGGGCCTTTGGGTCTAAGCTTGTGCTTACATGTCCTTATAAGGGCATTGGTGGCGCTGTCAAGAAGCCAAGCCAGATTTTTGAAAGCACCCCTAATGCCTTCATGCTTCAACAGTTCGAGAATCCTACCAATGTTAGGGTAGGTTTGGCGATTTCTGCATTTAATTGCAGGCTGAAAGTCTGAGAGTCCTTTTATCTACACTAAAATTTAGATATACTTCTCATAATTTTTATTTGGAAACTCTTTCAATCATACATTTTTCTAATTAAAAAATAGTAAAAAGTATTTATCAATATTTTGAATCATATTCAGTGATGATGTACAAAGAGTTTTTCTCATTCTAAGTGACTAACCATCATTTTCCTCTGTTTTTCGATGAGATGATTTGTGAGGCCAATTGGGACGACGATGACCAAATCAACTATGAGGAATTTTTCACTGTCATGATGGCTAAGTGACTAACCTTCATTTTCCTCTATTTTTCGCTGGACTTCTGTCATTTCTGTGTGTTACTCGGGAACTTTGTGTGTCATTTCTGTCATTTTCTCTATTTTTTGCTGGCTTTCTATCATTTCTGTGTCTTCCAAGGTGGAGTTATTCTCCTTTTGTTCAGAACAAATATAAGACAATTTATCATTTTTTTTTAATATGCTGGCAATGTGTTAATGTGTGAATATCATGGAATCAACTATATATTGTTCAGGCCAAATATAAAAACTACATGGCAGATTCCAAAAGACATAAAATATCCTTTTTTTCTTGGCCTTTACATACCAGAATTAGTTTTGTGTTCAAAGAAGTAAAATTTACATTTATTGAGGAAGGTATTTACAATGAAGTTCCTAATTTTTTTAATAAATTGGTTCTATCCTTCAGGGATAGATAATAAATACTTAAATATTGATAAGGATTTAACATTCTTATTGATTGCATGTTTTAGCTATATTTGGCTAAGAAATAGAAACATGTTCCTTAATGGAAGAAAAATCCTTTATGGTATGGTCCAGTTTAGATATTATAGTAGTTAACACAAAATACTTTTTGTTGGGGTTTTCTCAACTATATAAAAATGTTTTTAGTTATCAATGTTAAGTAGCATAATTTGTTTATGTCCTATATGCTAGATGAGGAACATGAGGGTGATATTATTTCTTCATCAAATTATTTTTCACCTAAGGAGTAAGATTACTTGGAAGAAGATATTTTTATTAACAAGGTGAGGTAAAAATTTTATTAACAAGGTGAGGTAAAACATGCACAAAGAGTGTGAGGCATAGTTTATTGGTAAGGAAGTGAATTTTCTAAATAAAGACCAAATGCATTTCTCAAAAAGATCTAGGAAATAAGGCTAAATGAATGTGTCAAGAATATCTAGGACTAAGGATATTAGGCATCAAAAATAATTTAATTAGGGATCCATGATTCACAACCAATTTAAGTGGGTTTTAATGGAAAGGTTTTAAATTTGGTCACATGTTTGAGAAATGTGATGGAGAATTTTTAAGTTAATTTGAAAAATATATTCAAATGTTAAAATAAATTTATAATAATTTTATGATTGGAGGAAAGTTCAAAAATTATTCTTTTTGACGATCTAGAACATTGTCATGGCACTTGTGGAGATACAATTTGTTCATTGATTTTTGTAGGGGACCTTTGAAATTAGTATGTTAGTAATCAAGATTTTTGGATAAAACTGTGTGTGATTTTCATGATGGATCATGGAGTATGATCCGAAACGTTGATGAAGAAAAATCGCACACAATTTTATCCAGAAATCTTGATTACTAATGATCATGGACTATGGAAACAAAATGTTATTAATTAGTATGTTGTTAAGTCGTCACTACTAAAGTGGCTTTAGTTTCTACTTGAGTGTTATTGAAGATTGATTAAGTTGCTAAAGTGTCTTTGAGTTTTACTGAATGGGGTAAAGATTGAATAAGCTATAAATTTGACTTTTGTTGTTACAAAAGATCAATTATGCTACTAAAGTGCTGCTAAGAGACATATGTTGCTATTGAAGTATGCATGCTTTTATTGAAGTGTAAATTGTTGAGATGAAAGGTATTTTTTCATTGATCAATTGTTAACTTGTAAAGGTCATGTGTTTAATTTTTCTTCATTTTATTAGTAATGAGAGAGTTGAAATAAGCCATTGGATGTGGGATATTGGTTATTTATAATTGTGTCATTAATTATCATAAGGTCATAGTTGAAGATAAATATATGGAAATTGATCAACTATTCATATTCCTTATTGACATCGATTATACTAAAAAGGAAGACTATTTAGATAGAATTAGAAATAATTTTATAGTCAAAAAATTATCAATGTGTAACTATTCCTATTCCAAAAGAAATTATATTCTTCCTTGAACTTGAGTGATTAAAGTATGCATAATCGAGGGGCATTGAGACATTCCAAAAGTATAATTGAATAATAAATGTGACTTATAATTGTTTCAAATGAGAGAAGGTTAAAGTTATTATAGTTATAGTCTAATATAGTGGAGGTAGAGGAGTATATGGTTTATTGAAATACTCCAAAAAACCATTTATGTAGCATTGCACTCTATGAATTAATAAAAAACAATTATGAGATGGTAAAGGCACACTCTACCTATTTTGTGATGTGTGTGATTTATTATTTGTTATTTTCCTCTTCTTTTTCCTCAAATTTTATGTCTATAAATGATTAAATCCTTTCAAAATTATTTTCTAAGATTTTTTAAGAGAGTTGATTTAGAAATATGTAGTTATGAATCATTAAATTTTGAAATTGAATGCTTTATGGACTAGTCACTAGCTACAAAGCCTTAAATAAAACCATTGTAAATAATAAACAATAGATACCCTTTTCCTAACATCGATGGAATCATATTAGGGGAGCATGGTATTTGACTCATTATGATTATCAATCTAATGATTTATGAAATTATTTTCAAATAGAAATACCCCTTGCCTAGAATACATGACCTTCATCATATAAAGGGGCTTGGTATTTGATAAAGATGGATCTAAATTTATGTCATCATTAGGTACAAATGGATCCTATTGATCACTATAAAATTGCTTTGAAAATTAAAGCTAGGGCTTATGAATGATTGATTTCTTTGAGATCAATAATTGTCCTACAAATCTATGTAGCTCATTAGTGACATTTCAACCTAACCTATGATAGTTCATGAATGATATTTTTATGTATGAGAACAATTGGGAGGATCATATTTAGCATGTTCAAACTACCTTATATAGCCTCTAATGTCACAAGCTTCAAGCAAAAATGAAGAAATCATGCTTTTGTTAACATTATGTCAAATACTTGAGTTTTGTCATTGATTAGAATGAGGTACATATAAACCTTAACAAGGTGAAATACCTAAAATATTGGCCTATTAGTTTTTTATTATATGTTACATTCGATTACAAGGTATATCATTAACCAGCAACAATTGTACTCAATCCAATCGACCTTTTAAGTTATAGGGCTTCTTTCATTGTACAAAAAATATTATGTTGTAAAACCACTTAGCATAGCATACCGGTTTAAATTAAGTTCCACTTGTTCATATTCAAATCCTCTTGCATCCCATCATCAATTGATGTTTGCTTAAATAGGTAGTCTTAAGAAAAGCAATTTACATTTTCTTGCAATTTTTTTCCTTGCCTTTCAATATACTGCGAGAGTATATCCTGCTATCGGCATAGCCATTGCACCTCATTGGGGTGCAAGCACTAGTTTAATATGCTTATTTTAACATTCTTGGAAGTATGACACAATTTCTTGTTTTCTGGGCATATTAAGAATACACTGCATAGTAGATTATTTCCATTTGCAAAGTATAATGAATTAAATAGTTTACCTACAACTTGAGTTTTTCTCCATATGGTCCCTTCATAATAACATGATAGAGATGAAGCTCCCCTGATACTAAACCATCAATGCATGTTAAATACAATAAATCTCAATAGAGAGTTAACAACTTGGATTATTGATATTTTATAATTGTATTTACATACTTGTACAAAATACCAACAATTATGAGATGAAGGTAAACCACATTAAGGAAATCAAACTCATGCAGTAGAAACATTTTGGACCAGAATAAACAAACTAAAATTACACATTATGACCATTCTATAAACTATCTAATTAGGATGTTAATTCTTCCCATACATGCAAAATCTAGCTCCACCAAACGAGGCCACACAAATGGATTTTCGGACAAAAGCAAAAAGACTTTGAACACCATTCCATATTCTCCTTCTTCCAAACAAAATCAATAAAACCACACCAAGTCCTATAAACCTCTAATCCAGATCTACACACGTGAGGAATTAAACTCAACCGCTTAGAAATAGCTAAAATAATTATCTTATGTTCAAGTACTTTTATGTGCTGTTGAGATTTCTATAGTTTGCACTCTCCATCCAGATTCTACAAACCCCACAAACAACTTCTATAACTGCAGAGCCCACAAGCCCAAGTACCTCCAAAATCATAGAAAAAAAAAAATATATCAATCTTGACTTTGAGGCACCACCACCACCACCTCAGATATATTCGCCTCCTTTTCATTATTCACCAAACCCATATTTTGGCATACGATTTGAATGAGGTTTGTAGAATCTTCCTTCTATTCAATGCTACATATTTGATTTTAGTTTGATTCGTTGTTGCTTCTCCTCATTGTTTTTGGGTGTTGTTTCTCCATAACACACCTCCGTTGCTGAATACAAGCATGACAAATTTAAATTCTCTTATTTTTTCCAAAATCTATTACAATATTTATAAAAGCTTCCACTTTTAGCATTTGAGATACATATATGTAGAGTTCAACATAACTAAAAACGCCAAGAAAGGAAAATAAGAATATGAAAATTACTTGTTAGATAATGTATGAATACATACTATTATATTACTACTTTAGTAAGCAGGTAAGTAGCATGTAATGATGAGCTGAGAGGGTGAGAAGTCCTTTCTCACTGAGTTTGAGCAAGGTTGAAAGTTGGCTAAAACCGGGAAGGCTAATGGTACCTCAACAAAACACAAATAAACCCATGGCCAAAAATTTTATAACAGTTTGTATCATAATAAATGGAATTCTCATTCATGACAGTATTGTCTCTCCAGACTTGACAAATACTGTGTCAAAAACCAATAATTAAAAATCATTTGTGCTACATAATTGGTGCAAAGACTATCTTTAGGTCCTGGCCATAGCGTGCCAAGCATGGTTTATGAGAGCCCCGTTGTGTATATGGGGTTTTATCAATTTTAAGAACGTGTTGTTTTAACTTTGTAGTTAGTAGCCCACCAGTCTCAACCTTTAGGCCGACAATTGCCTTCATAAGCTTCAACATCAATGACATGAATGCCTACTTGGTAAACAAATGGGTCCCAATCACATATGAATAATCAGCATCTCAACTAAACATATATAATTTGACAGTGGTGCAACTCAAATAGTTAAACACAATTAAACTAAAGTTTGAAATAATAATATTGCTCTAAATGAAGGGAACAAAAGTGTAATATTCTTGTTACATCTATATATAGATGATCAAATATAAATCTTTATAATTCATCACTATAAATTCAAGTTGAAGCCTACAAAACTTTACACAGTACAAAATTTGTGCCATTCCCAGATGATCACTTGGTTGCATCGCAACCTGTAACACTTGTCATGTCTCCTTTTAAGATCTGTTGCTGAGTGAGAGCTTTTGCAGTGTAGGAGTAGCAAGTCTCTAGTTATTTTCAGTTTTCAGTTAAAAATGTTTGTGTTCAGAATAAGGAGGGGTGTGATCAGTCAGTTAGGATTGTAGTTGCCTCCACTAAGGGTCAGTTAAATAAGGTAATGAACTTGCCAGTTAGCTATCCTAGATTGGGGGAGGAGTTTGTCAGTCAACTGCCATCAATTGAAGAATGATTGCCTACAGTCAAGGAAGCTGGAAAATAAACAGCACAGGGAGAGAAGAGAAGATATACAAAAATCAACTTTCTTGACAGGCTTGTGATACTGTCATAGCAACTGCTCGCATTTGGAGATGGAACCCCTCAAGCGTAGCTAATCAGATCATCTTAGGGATGGAAACCCTCAAGCAGCAGACCATATGCCAGAGTATCATCTCAATCATTTATAAAACCCTTCAGGAATGAACTTGCATACATTCTTGAGGACAAAAACCCTCAAGTGTAGTATGTGGTGCAGAACAATGGAAACACCATGCAGAGCATCCAGTTCAGCAGGGGGATTAGTATGCATACTGCTATGTTTAGCATATATCAACTATCAGATCTGTGTGCAGGGCATTCCTGGTCAGTTGTAATAGTTTCGTTGCTCTCATTTTGCATGTATGTGTTTCAAGAGAATTATATAAAAAAATCTATGTAGTTAGAGGCTTTCTAAGTGTGATTAATTAGATTGTGTTTGGTTTAGGACACTACAAAAAAAAAATGATGTTTCCACAGTCCATAATAGTTTTTGACTAACTTTTTCTGGATTAAACTGTGTTGAGTTATTACTAAAATCGGCGTTTTGGATCATACTACGTATTCCATCATCAGGATTAGAAGAATATGTTCCAACTTCTAAAAGAGTTGTCGTTGCTTACATTAAGTTCTAAAAATGTAACATAGGAACGAGCTCTCATTACTTACATTTAATGGGCAGAACTTTAAAAAACAGTCACCATTCATCCAGATTAAGCAGTTGCACGTTAACTTTACAAATATTGACAGCCCCTTGTCAAGATTTTGACAAGACTCGCATAACCCTGTAAACTACTTATAAAACTAAAAAATAATTGACCTTCTGGAAGAAGATCAAATAGTTTCTTCCTAGATGATTTTGAACAATAAGTGGCTGTTTGCTTCTAAAAGAAAACAAAATGTATTAATCTGCATCATAGACTAAGAGATACAATACAATACCAAATTTTATAGTTGGTCACAGAAAATAAATGTTCAAAATTATTTTTTTCTAGCTCAAAAATGGTCTGCCAGTAGATGAACCAGAGTGTTAGTTTAGATGTATTAAAGGACTATGTCCAACCAAAGCTGCCATCATAAGTTTAATTGCTATTGACATGTAGATCAAGATGAGCAATCCCACCCAACGTGGCCTTTGTTGCAACTGGCATTCATCATGCTTCTCCACCCAAAAGAGAAGTTATTGCTGCCAGATTAAGCTTTTCAGATCCTCAGTCACTTTCATCCAGATCTCCGTATTAGTAGACCTTATTAATAATTATACTACATATCACAAGGACTGCAGTATTCAACAAGATTACTGCCTGAAGCATATAAATATGAATGTTTAAAACCAAAGCCTTCCAGGTCAAAGTTACTAATGTTCCAGTTGATGATGGGCAATGATCCACCACATTTGCTGGCCAGTTTAATTGCTGCAGGAGCTTTAGCTGGACTTGAGTTTAATTGCAGCCCAAAGTCATATTTATTACATGTGGCAATTACCTCATTTTTGGATCTCCACCCAGGAGAGCAGCCCTCACTGGCATTAGTAGCTTTCTGAATCCTCAAACTTAATTATTCCATATTTGTAAGCCTCAATTTAACACATCCAACAAGTATATGTTCTTCAGAAGCTTTTTTATTATTAAAATACTACTCTTGCATCACTATAATAATCTTTTAAGCAATATTTTTTCCAACATAATAAATTCCAGACCATTTCAAGTAATCACTAGCAGGCACAGAGCTTAAGACGGTCTGCAATACCCAAGTATTTGCCTTAACATAATTATAATTTGACAAAACAGCTTATTTCCTAAACGAGGGTAAACAATTCATAGTCTCAAGCTGTAACTCATTGAAACTCTTGGCAGGGCACTCAAAGATTGTTTTTGTCTCTGATAACATAACAATTGCTAGAACATACAAACCATCTACATATTTAACAGAAAAAAGATTGATGCTTAGCATACTTGTAAGGGGAAGTCAACTTCCAATCCTCTAAAGGCATCATTCTTAAGCTCAATTCCAGAGTAAGAAGCAACCTCAAATATGCCCCAAAGCTGTCTAGAATCATACTCCAAAAGAAACAATTTAGTACCTGGTTTTACATGGTCTAAAAGTCTCTACTTTTCTCTAGGCATACCAAACACCTTGTACCTAAAACAATTAACCCTTTGTTGATCATTACACATGAAAATGAGCCCTGCCAACTCATCTCCAAG
Organism: Sequoia sempervirens; assembly: GCA_007258455.2. Lineage (NCBI taxonomy): Eukaryota > Viridiplantae > Streptophyta > Pinopsida > Cupressales > Cupressaceae > Sequoia > Sequoia sempervirens. The sequence continues at coordinate 22,621 of VDFB02001134.1, forward strand.
AACAACATCTTGAGACTCTTCACAAGAAACATCAGATCTTAAACCATAACTTGCATGCCTAACAATTGTTAGAGATAGTTAAGATTGTCTAAAAATAAAATAATATTTCTAGAATCTTCCTGCAACTGTTTTTGAAATAAATAAAAAATTTAAAAAGAGAGCTGTTGTAAAAGAAGTTTCCAGATTTTAGAATCTTCTAGAAAGCAAGAAGCTTCCAGACTTCAAAGATGTAATAGCTATATATATGTGATTGAGGATCGCTGTTGTACACAGTTTTTTGAATTAAATGTATATATATTTTCAACTCTGTTTTGCCTTGTTTTGTCCTATTTTTTATTTATTTATTACTGCTGTTATATTTTTGGGACTGTTTTTACATGGTATCAGAGCCAGATTCAGCTGGAGATTTATCTAGAGGTTCAGCTAGAAATATTGCTAGAGGGTTTTGCTGCAGGAAAATATATTGCTGGAAATGGTTTGTTTGCAGGGCTGATATATTATTGGAGTGATATTTGGTTGCAGGGTTGTTATATTGCTGGAGTATTGCTAGATTTGTTTGAAGGCTGATTTTTTTGCTAACATGGGTTCTTCAAATGAAGTTTTGCCTATCTTTGATGGAAGTGGTTTTGCAGATTGGAAGATTGCAATCAAGAATGCTCTAAGAGAGAAGGCTTTATGGAGGATAGTAAATAAAGAAATTGGGGAACCTCAACAAAATGATAGAGAAAAGGAGTTGTGGAAATGCAAGTTGGAGCAAGCTAGAGGTATTATTGGTAAAGCTTTGAGCCCCAATCTAAATAGAAGATTTGTTGATGTTGATAATCCAATAGAGCTGTGGGAGAATTTAGAAAAGGATTATAAAGATGCAGACATTGCTAGCATGTTTAGTATAGAAGAAAAATTGATGAATTTAGATCCATCTGATTTTGAAAAAATGTCTGATTACTTCAATGAAGTTACTTTTTTAAATGCTCAGCTAAAAAAAATAGGTGCTGAATATGCAAAAAAAGATTTTCAGTTGATTGCAATGGTTGAAAGTAAGCTTCCCCAGCCATATAAAGTATTTAAGGAATCAAGGAAAAGGGTTCTTCAACTAAATCCCAATACCCCCCAGCAAACTTTTGATCAATTTTGCAAGTCTGTTTTAGATGAAGAAGTTCAACTTATTAAAGAAGGGCATATTAAGAAGAATCATGCATATACAACCAAAAGTAAATTTTTTAGAAATGATGGAAAAAAGAATTGGAAAGGAAATAATAAATTTTGAAATAATGAAGGTTCTAACCATTTTTCTAGAAATGATGGTGCAGAAAAGCAAGCTGGAAGAAAGCCCATTATTTGCAGGTATTGTGGGGGTGAGAATCACATGGAGAAATTTTGTTTGAAGAAGAGGGACAATGAAAGGCAGCAATATAAGCCCAAGCAAGAAAGATTTAAGGATGGAAAGAAGGATAAACATAGTTTTGTAGCTATCTCTTTAAAAAGGCAAGAGAAATCAAATGAGGTAATTACTACACCCAAGAATAAATCTAGTGTTAAGGGGGGATACTTTGCTTCAGATTCTAATAAAGAATGGATTTTAGATTCAGGGGCATCATCTCACATGACTGGGGATAGATCTTTGTTTATTGATTTTTATGAAGGGAAGAATTCAGATCAAGAAATTTCTATTGGCAATAAAATGAAACTTCCAGTTTTAGGAATAGGAACTGTTAATGTAACAAATGGGTCTTTGAAAAATGTTTTACTAGTTGAAGGATTGGGGGTGAATCTTATTTCAGTATACAAAATAGTTCAAGCTAGATATGAGTTTGTTGTCACTGTTGATCAAGTTATTGTTAGAGATAGAAAAAACCCAAGCAATATAATTGCTATTGGTAGAGTTGACCATGAAGAGAATCTATTTAAATTTGTGGGGTTTGTTGATGATAAATATACACTCTCTCATGCTTTTATTGCTCAGACTGATTATATGTCACAACTTTGGCATGCTAGACTTGGACACTTAAATTATAGAAAATTACAAGATATGGTTAGAATGGATATGGTTAGAGGATTAACAAAAATTTCAGCTTGTGAAGGTGTGTGTGAAGGTTGTGTGTTAGGGAAACATCATCGAGATCCTTTTGATTCAGGTAAAGCATGGAGAGCTAATCATCCACTGCAACTCATTCATAGTGATTTATGTGAACCAGGATATCCTTCACTTTCAGGTGCCAGGTACCTTCTCACTTTTATTGATGATTACAGCAGGAGAGTATGGGTTTATTTTCTTGAAAGAAAAAAAGAAGTGTTTGAAGTGTTTCAAAAGTTTAAGGCATTAGTTGAAAATCAAAGTGGCAAAAGAATTAAATGCTTAAGGATGGATAATGGGGGTGAATATTGCAATTATGCATTTGAGTCATTTTGTGAAAATTATGGTATTAAGGTGCAAAGAACAGTTCCTTATACTCCTCAACAAAATGGGGTGGTTGAACGAATGAATAGAACTCTTTTAGAAATGGCTCGTTGTATGTTGCATTTTAAAAGTTTGCATAATAAATTTTGGGGTTTGGCTGTTTCTTGTGCTGCACATATTATAAATAGAATCCCCACCAAAGCTCTCACAAACATCACCCCTGAAGAAGCATGGAGTGGTAAGAAACCTCACATTGGATATTTTAAAGTATTTGGGTGTATTGCTTGGGCACACATTCCTGATGCAAAAAGAGAAAAGCTAGAACCAAAGAGTCATAAGTGTTTGTTTATGGGTTATAGTGAAGAATCAAAGGCTTACAGGTTATATGATTTGACAACAAACAAGGTCTTTGTTAGTAGAGATGTGAAGTTTGATGAGCATTCACAACTTACAGCCACTCCCTCTCACTCTACAACAACAAATGCTTCTCATTTTTCAGATATTTTAGAAAGAAATGGAGACTACATTGATGAGGATGAGTTGTGCACTTCTACAAATGATGAAAATACTAGTGAAAATGAAACAACTAATGCTTGTAATCAGACATTTTCTGCAGGTAGTGATGATGAAGAAGATGACTTTTCAGCTAGACAAAAGACAAGGAGTGTTGAAGAAATATATAGGCAAGGCTCAAAGATCCAAGGGAGGAATGGTAGTGCTCTCATGGCCAAAGTATTACAAGTAAATGACCCAAGATCATATGAGGAAGCTAGAGGGAAGAAAGAATGGGAGCAAGCTATGGAAGAAGAATATGATGCTTTGGTGAAAAATAAAACTTGGGAACTTGTGCCACTTCCCAAAGGTAAGAATGTAATTGGTTGCAAATGGGTTTATAAAACAAAATTTAAATCAGATGGTGCTATAGAAAAATTTAAAGCTAGATTGGTTGCTAAGGGATTTAATCAAAAAGAGGGTGTTGATTATGAAGAAACTTTTGCTCCTGTCATTAAAATGAATACAGTTAGAATTATTCTTTCTTTGGCTGCAAGTCTTGGGTGGCATATTCATCAAATGGATGTAAAAAATGCTTTCTTAAATGGAGATTTATATGAAGAAATATATATGGATCAGCCACCAGGTTTTGTAGATCAGCAACATCCTAATCTTGTTTGCAGATTAAAGAAGTCACTTTATGGGCTTAAACAAGCACCAAGAGCATGGAATGAGAAGATTGACAGGTATTTTCAGCTTCATGGGTTTCAAAAATGCAAATCAGATCCAAATCTTTATGTAAAATGAGTGCACAATGAAATTATTCTTGTTGCAGTTTATGTGGATGATTTACTCATAGTTGGACCAAATATTGGGTTAATTAATGATTTGAAATCAGATCTTAAAGGGGCATTTCATATGAGTGATTTGGGTGAATTAAATTATTTTCTTGGCTTGCAAATTAGTAGGCTTCATGATGGGTTGTTTATTTCTCAATCAAAATATGCTTTGGATCTTTTAGAAAAATTTAAAATGCTTGAATGCAAGCCAGCCCCTACTCCTTTTCAATCTGGAATTAAGCTTACTAAAGAATGTATTTCCAAGAAGGTGGATGCTACTTTATATAGACAGCTTGTTGGTAGCTTGGTTTATCTAACACATTCTAGACCAGACATTTGTTTTGCAGTCAATCTGGTATCTAGATTTATGCAGGAACCAAAAGAAACTCATTGGTTGGCTGCCAAAAGGATTTTGCGATACATTCGTGGAACCATTTACTATGGCATACATTATAGTTACAAGTCCTCAGTTTCTTTGATTGGCTTTATAGATTCAGACTAGGGAGGTGATATAGATGACATGAAATCTACTGGTGGTTATATTTTTTAGCTTGGGTCAGGTCCAATTACATGGAGCAGCAAAAAACAAACTACTACATCATTGTCCTCATGTGAAGCAGAATATAGAGCAGCAAAAGAAGCTGGAAAGGAAGCAGTTTGGATTCGCAACCTTTTATTTGAGCTTGGTTTTGCACAGAGTTCAGCTACTCCTTTGTATTGTGATAATCAAAGTGCTATCCAAGTTGCAAATAATCTTGTTTTTCATGCTAAAACAAAACACATTGAGATTGATGTTCACTATATTCGGGATCTTGTTCAAGCAAATTTTGTTAATCTCCAATTTTGTCCAAGTGAAGACCAAGCAGCAGACATATTTACTAAGAGTATGCTTGAGGCCAAATTTCTGAAACTACGGGGCATGCTATGTTGAAAAATAAACTCCTATTGTGGGCAAAGAATGAAACACATTACAGCGGAAGTGTATCAAGGGAAGGAGACAGACACACAAGGAGACAGAAATATTTTCAATATTCTATTTCACTCAGAAAAAGATTACATTCAAAAAACTGTTTACATATAAAAATATTCAGAGCAAAAGCTCTATACACGTATACTACAGAAGTTGTGTGTTTTCTAGTGCACTGACGCTTCTGCGTTGTTGCTCCATGTGGGATAGCTTCTGGCGCACGGGCGCAAGGCTTACTGACTTCTGTTGTGGCAGATACTCCTAAACGTCACTGTTTAGATGCTCCTAAACATTCCTTCTTCTGCTATGTTCTGCTGAACATTCCCTCTTTCTGTCTCACCCATAAAACCTCTGTCTGCTTACTTGCATAGAATATACATTCAATGCAACTTTTTTCTTTTCAGCCAATACACAAAAATGCTGCTCAAATTTGAACTCAACTACCACAATTAAATTTACTGCCAGAGAGCAATTACTAAATAGCAAGTATTTCTGACAGGGCAGGGGGGCGGATCCATATTTGATTTTCTCTTACCTTGCATTTAATGCAATTGGTCGTAGACTGCTCAAGATTAATTTTTTCAACACTCCCCCTTAATCTTGAGTCTTTCTGCTCTTCATCATTATTTGGAAACTTCTAGCACAATACTTTCAGAGCAACTTCCGGAGCAAAGTTTCCGACGCAAAAGTTCCTGCTCTTCAACACTCTGCGAAACTGTCAGCGCATCGCCATAAAAGTTTCGGAGCACCAGTGAAAAGTTTCTGGCGCAAACCTGTTTGCCTTTGTTCTGCATTCTGGAACTGTTTGCTGAAGTTCCGGCGCACCTGCGCTTCTCTGTGTTTTCCAGAAATGAAGTTCTGGTGCATTCCTGCACACCCAGCCTATATCTTAGGCGCTCAAAGGGTTCTTTTGACAAAGCCTTTGTAAAAATATCTGAGAGCTACTGCTCTGACCTGTAAAATGCCATTTTAATTTCATTATTCTCAACCAATTCTCTGATAAAATGATACCTGATTTCAATATGTTTGCTTCTTCCATGAAACACAGAATTTTTGGTCAAGGCTATTGATGAAACATTGTCATAGAAAATTACTGTTCCATCCTCTTGTTCTTCTCTCAAATCTGCTAAGATCCTTCTTAGCCACATAGCTTGGCATGCTGCTGCATTCATTGCTATGTATTCTGCTTCGGCTGTGGATAAGGCAACAATCGGTTGTTTCTTGGAAGCCCATGAAACTGCTCCTGAACCCAAGTGAAAAACATACCCGGATGTGCTCTTTCTATCATCCACATTTCCTGCCCAATCACTGTCAGTGTACCCAACTAGCTGAAACTCATTAGAGGCGGTATACATTATGCCATAGTTTTTTGTGCCATTGACATACCTGAGAATCCTTTTACCTGCTTGCCAGTGTGTGTCCTTAGGTTGCTCCATGAACCTAGAAATCAGGCTTACCACATACATTAAATCTGGTCTTGTAGCTGTCAAGTACATGAGGCTTCCAACCATGCTCTTATAGAGGGTTGGGTTAACATTATTGCTGCTGTCCTCTTTACTCAACTTCAGACCTGTAGCTGTTGGGGTTTGAGCTGCTTTGCTGTCCAACATCCTAAATCTTTTCAAGATTTGTTTGGCATAGCTTGATTGTGAAATAAAGATGCCATTATCCAATTGTTGGACCTCTATGCCTAGAAAATATCTTAAGAGTTCTAAATCTGTCATTTCAAACTCTCTTTTCATGGCGTCTTTAAAATCAGCAATGAGGAAATCATCATCCCTAGTAAATACTAAATCATCTACATACAAGACAACAATTAAAACCTTACCATTTGCTGCCTTGATGTAAAGAGTGGGCTCACCATCGCTTTTGCTAAAGCCATTGCTCATCAAGTATGAGTCAATCCTGCTGTACCATGCCCGTGGAGTTTGTTTCAGCCCATAAAGAGCTTTCTTCAGCCTATATACCTTGTGTTCTTTACCTAGAACTTCATATCCAAAGGGCTGCTCCACATATACCTCTTCTTTTAAGACTCCATTGAGAAAGGCGGACTTCACATCCATTTGATAAACCTTCCACATGTGCTGGGCTGCAATTGCAATGACTGCCCGCACGGTCTCCATCCTTGCAACAGGGGAAAAAGTCTCATCATAATCTCTCCCAAACTGCTGTTTGTACCCCTTGACAACTAATCTTGCCTTATGCCTTTCTATTCTTCCTTCGGCATTACATTTGGTCTTGTAGACCCATTTGACACCAATAACTGATTTCCCTTTGGGTAAATCAGTGAGCTCCCATGTCTTGTTTCTTTCTATTGCATCTATCTCCTCATCCATGGCTTCACACCATTTCTGTTCTTTTACAGCCTCCTCAAAATAAATAGGATCACTATGAGAAAATAATGCAAAATTTACACTCTCATTAAAAACTTCATCATACCTTTCACCTTGGTAGATCTCCCTTAGACTCTTAGTCTTTCTTGGCACTAGGGAGGCGAGAGTGGGGTCTGAGTTTCCGGAGCTGCTTGGCTGCTGGCCTGATGAAGAAGTCTGCTGCTGTAGGTTTCCGGAGCAACTTTCCTGTTGAAAGTTTCCAGAGCATCTTCCCTGCTGGAAGTTTTCGGAGTATCTTCCCTGCTGGAAGTTTCTAGAGCTCCTTCTCTGTTGAGAATTTTCGGAGCTACTGCTACTGTTTTCTGAACTATCAGCTTCCTATAGGTTTCCAGTGCATCTGCGCTCTAAAGCTTCTTCATCCTTAAGGGGTATGGAGACAAAAATATCAGTATTGCTGTCAACTTTTCCATCCCACGACTCATTTTCTAGGAACTCCACGTCCCTACTGATGATTACCTTCTTGGTGACCAAATTATATAGCCGATAGGCTTTGGACTTTGTACAGTAGCCCAAGAAAATACACTTTTCACCCTTGTCATCCAATTTCTGCCTATTTTCTTTAGGCACGTGTGCATAGGCTACACACCCAAACACTCTTAAGTGCTCAACTGACCACTTTTGTTTTGTCCATGCCTCTTGAGGGATTTTATCATGGACTGCCTTCGTTGGACTTCTATTTATCAGATAAACAGCTGTTGCTATAGCCTCTCCCCAATATTCAATAGGGAGTCCCTTTGCTTTCATCATGCTCCTTGCCATCTCCACAATGGTCTTGTTTTTCCTTTCAGCCACTCCATTTTGCTGCGGAGTATAACTGGCTGTGAGCTCCTTCTTGATGCCATTTTTCCTACAGAAATTTACAAATTGATTGGAGGTATACTCTCCTCCACGATCTGACCTTAGGACCTTAATAAAGTGTCCACTCTCCTTTTC
>VDFB02001135.1:0-35835 GCA_007258455.2 Sequoia sempervirens
GCACACCATTCCCAAAAGTTACTTACCACATCCGATTTATAGTTGTGGCATAAATATTAAGAGTTAATTCTCTTGTACAAAGCTAGGAATATCAAGACAAAACATTTCCTTGATATGGTCTATTTAACCCCTCTATAATTTTAGATTTAAAATCATTCCTTTGGGGGTGAGGTAAGCCTACTAAGAAGTGACGTACCTTTATTCCTATAGATTGTTAAGTGACTGATTTTGTTGAGCCAAACTAGTAAGTCTTATGGAATAAGACTTGTGAAATATCTCCCATATCCATTGAGTCAGTCAAACACATTGCTTGGAATTCAAACAAAAACAAACATCAACTTGGTCAAAAATTCCAAACCCTTTGCTTATATGTGAGTGCACTTGAAGGATAATATATTTCTACATACCTCTAAATATATCTTGTTTTTTTCAAAATAGTATATTAGTGGTTTCCCAATATATTTGACCATATCTATATTCACTTATATCAAAGTTAACCTAGGGAACTATGTCTTAGCTCTTTGATTCCACAATTTCAAGCTTTTGTGGAAAACATTTTTCCTTGTCATAGACATTCTTAGTTTAAACTTAATCAAGACATTTGATGTGGTAAAAGCAATCTCATTAATTCAAAGTTTAATCAATTTAACCCACAAAGCAAGTACACCTTGGTCCTATTTTCAGAACATCTTGACTTACAAACAACAAAAAGAGCAAACAAGGAAATGCATTACCAAGCGTTATACCAAAGTTATACCATCAAACACACATTGGTCTCTTGGTCTAAACACTCCTAGGGAAAAGCATGTATTTCAACACCTTGATCTTGTAAAAAAGTCCCTCTTAGGTTCAAAAAATTAGGATCAATCCTCACATTCATATCAAAACATTTGACATCTCATCTCACCAACAAATTTAAATTTTGGACACAACATCCTCCTAGAATTATATTTTCATCAACAAATCACCTAGTTTAGCTATATGTTTGGGAATGAATCCTTTTTCATACATTTAGTTAGATTAGAAAACATCTCCTTTTGAACAAGTTCATCCTAAAGTCACAAGTCTACTTTTAGGATTTACAAGTTCATTAGCATCCTTATCAAACATTCATCAAACCTAAAGTCTAGTGTTTTCCAAAATTAGAAGTTCATCATCCACACCATTCCCCATTTTCATCATCCATTCACATCATTGGTCATAAACACCTTAGAGGGTCACTTTTACTAAAATATGAATCAACCCAAGAGTTCCTACAATACAAATCCCATCACAATACTCCCAAAGTTGATCCAAAATTTATGGCTACAACAAAAATATCAAAACACAAGAAAGAGATGGAGCAAAACCAAAATTTATCTACCATGAGTGACACAAACCAACAAAGCCTTGGAATGAATGAGTTTAATCCTAGAGGTTTCACAAGTCCACCCTATAATCCATACATGGGGTCATCATATCCTACAAACTACAATGACACAGCAAATGTGGGTATGCTAAATCAAAACTTTGGAACATATTGTCACATGATAGATTTAAATCAATGTCAAAACTTACCAATCTATCAACCAAATTATCAAAGCACGAGTCTTCATCAAAACAACGTTAGCTCACCAAGTCAATACATGTCAAACATGAACATACTAAATGTCAACATATCAAATATGAACATGTCAAATCTGTACTTGGTTGACTATGCAGGTATAGATACATTCACACCTCAAAACATCATTCAATATCCCCAACATCAACCACATCCTCAAAATCATACCAAAATCAACTACATCAAGGGTTTCAAAATCAATATCAAGATCAATATCTACAACATCAAATTTCCCTAAATTCACTTACCAAAATAGTTGATACACTTCTCCAACAAACATCTCCACCTCCAAATCAATACACTCTTCATCAAAATCATCAAAGTATTGATTTGTATCCACAACATCAACAACCACATCTCCAACATCAAGATATTGGATATAAAGAACCACAACATCAACAACCACATCTCCAACACCAAGAAATTGGATATCAAGATGGACAACATCAACAACATGATCAATCACCACATCTCCAAGATTAATCACAAAAAGATTAATCACTACATCAATCACACACTTCACAAGATAACAACACCATCACCAAACATGAATAAACTCCTTTAGGGGAGCCAATTGAATTGGTATTAAACACATTAGTCCATGCTATACTTACCACAGTTGCAAAGTCATTTGGTAATTATGAACCTATCTTCAAATTCTCATATTACGATGACAAGGCTTATTGTGAATATCATAGAGAAAAAGGTCATGACATATCAAATTTTGTTAAACTCAAAAATCTCATCCCAGACCGTGTTGATTAAAGAGAAATAATTGTTGAATAAAATGATCAAGATTTAGCCATCAATGAATACATTGAAGATGTTTCTACCTCATCTAATGATCCAATCAACATACATCAAGAGTCACTTCATAATCATAATCAAAATCCATCACCAATATCTAACAATGATCCATTTCAATAAATCTTAACATGATTTGATCTCATGGTTGAAGACATTGACAAGGTTTCTACCATAATGGTTGAGGATAAAATTCAAGATTCATCTACCAATGATCATGTTGGCATCACCCAGTGAGTTAGATGACATACCTCAAGAATTTATTCCAAATCATGATCAACATCTTTCACCAAAGTCTAGCAATGGTCCTTTCCAAGACATATTGACATCATTTGACCTCATGGTTTCCAATATTGAAGAAATACTTAATTCAACACTTGAAGATCAAGAAAATATTGAGCCAATACCCATGCATAATGAAGATATTCAAGAACCCTTTGCAAAAAATCCATCCTTTGAAATTGATCCATGTAAAGAACATGAACCAACGTGTATTACAGATAATACCACACAGAGTCAAGATCAAGGATCCATATCTCCAAGATACTACCATGATCTAATGGGTATTCTCCAATCCATACAAGATGTCACAAATAATGATCAAATCCATATATCACATACTTCTCCACCAACCCCTGAGATGTTTCCTTTTGATGGACATACAAGCATTCTTCATCCAAAACAAGGGTCTCCCACTCTTAACATCCCCACACAAGAGCAAGCAACGATCATGATTCTTGATTCTTATAGTTATTGTGTATCATAAACATATTTTGAATCAACATCAACATCTGTCAAAGCAGTACCAACAAATAAAGATATCATGGAATCAGAGCAAATAGTTAATATTCCTGAACAATAGGAACCCATGGAAATATCATGTGTTCACAACAAGTCATATTCAATAGCCATTGATCAGAGGATACATTATTAGGACAAAGGATTAGGTCTTGTTAATGACATCTTGAAATCAATACAATTAAAGCATGTCAGTAATATCTCCACAACAATGGGGGCAATTTTGTCTAAAGAAAACATCAACATAGGGGGCATGAAGGATCCTTATGATGAAAATATTTTCAATACTACAACTAGCCATATCATGAATCGTCATCCACCCATCATCTCATACACAAATTGGGACCAACATAAAGAGAAAAATTCCTACCAAAGCAAGGAGAAAATCATCAAAGTAAAAAAAGTGGTAAAACAAAGAGGACAAAATAAATACAAATGGGTACCCAAAAATACAAAATAAAATCATCCCAATCGTACTCCATCAGTCAAAGAAACTATGGAGAAAATTCAAAAGGGAAATGTATCCATCAAAGACATCCATAAATACAAAGGCAAGCTTCTCAAGCGATGTACAAAGTATATCAAGCAGCTGGCCCTAACTCTACTCAAAGCTCCATTTCCACCCATCATTTCTCATCTTCCAAAGTTTTGAGAATCAAAGGTTCCAAACTATCAACCAATCCACCTCATATTACTTCATACATATCACTGTACACTCCATTCACGATATCTAATTCTCGCATTGACCATGTGTTGGAAACTACTCTTCATCATAAGGATTATGAAGGCACTCTATCACGGTGTGCACACATAGATGAGGTTAATTTCAATACCAACAAGGTAGATCAGAGTTATCCAAAGTTGTATTAGAGTTCTCATATCTTAGCAAAGCAGCTTCTTCAAGAAAGATATTGTCGGTATGTTATGACACTCGCATCTACATTAGTACCACTAGGTGGTTCAACATGAGTGCATAAAACTTCAAAAAATAAAAAAAATAAAAAATCAAGAAAATAGTAAAAATAAAAATTATCCTCTAGTGAAAACCACTACGGTGGTGCTTTGGGCATGTACTATGATGAAAACCTAGAAAGAAAGTGTAGTGAGTGGAATCAAGCATCTATATGATACTTTTTAGATGGAAGTATCTCATCCCCATCATGATAAATCCAATATATCCACCATCCATCCAATCCATCTTTATCTAGATCTTCCAATGTATATTGATCTTGACAAAGGTTTGGCATATACTTCAACTCTACTCATGGAAATCTATTGATAGGATATTTACCATTTTGTCTCATGAAGTCCCATAGCCCATATCTAGTATGATAAAACTCTATTGAACTCTTCACATATACATTACCTATCTTGGTTTGTCCATTAAACTATGAAACATTGCTAGACACTGGGGGTAGGTTCTTGTACTCTTGTTTTTGAATAACTCTTGATCTATGCCTTGTATCTCATGATGTGAAATCAACATCGTGATCTAGGTATCGTTTATCTCAAAGTCATCAACATCCAAAAAACACTTGCAAAATCATTGAAAATCCAAAAACATCAAAATATTGTACAGTAAATAAACCAAAACATTCAAAACATTTTCATAACACCAAAAACATCCAAAACACATCAAAATCCATAAACATGTCAAAAAGTCAAAAAATAAAAAATGTGGTTGTCAAACTACGCTGTCTTTGAACTTGAACATAGGCAAGGCCATCTTCAATGAGCCCCTAAGACACATTGGGTTAGTCTTTAGGAGTTTGTCACAATAAACTAATAATCCATCAATATTCATGTCTCATCAATAAATGATTACTGGTCAAAGTTAGTCGAACTACATTGTCTCTACATGTATAACGTAGGAAAGACCATCACTGATGAGCCCTTGAGGCGTTAGGTTAGTTTACCCTTAGGTCTTGGTCTTGGTCTAAACTTAGAAAATACAAAAACATTTGAAAAAATTGAAAACCCAAAAGAATGGAAAACATTAAAAAAATCCTCAACAACCTCAGATAACCTAAAAACCTAAACATTTGAATATACCCAACAAGATAAAAAAACAACCTCAAAAAATTTGCACAAAGATCAAAACATTGAAATATTCCACAAAATCCAAAAAACCACCCATCCCATTTCGCTTTCACCCACAATAAACTTCCATTCATAATAAACTAATCTCCACTTTCACCCTTTGGGAAAACAAGTGGAAACAAGTGTGGCAATTCGTACCTAAAAGTAAAAAATCTAAAGTCCAGATCATGAGTAAACAAGTTGGTAACATTTGTATCAATGGCCTATCAAACAATTAATCTTAGTCAAACCATCTGATAAACATTTCATAGGATGCATCCTTCCTACAATGGACATCATCATCATAAATCACCTTAGCTATGCTACTTTGGCAGGAGATATAAATAACATTGAATGTTTGTTCATTTTGATCTTGTCTTGTGATTTATCTTGTTGACCCATTCTGAGGACCTCTCGATGATGTCTATCAAAATGATTTAGAGAGAAAGGAATGGGGAATTGATCATTATCTTTCATTTGCTGGGCTTGTGGGATGTTCTTGTAAAATAACCTTGGTGAATACTTGCTTTGTTGTGTGTAGGGATGTCGTTTTGAATAGATTGTTGACTATTGCATATGCTTTGGTCCAAAATGTTCTAAACATTTAAACTACATTCCAATGAGCTTTCTGTATGCCAAGGTGTCAGAAAGGATTATCCTATCTATTTACAAAGTCAAAGTCCATTACATTAGATACAACACCATCTTGGTTATCAATATTGTGATGCATCATGTCTATGTGTTATATAAAGAATAAGGAACGAAATAATGAAGTATCCCAATCCCTAAAACAAGAAAATCATGTTTCTCATCACCATATCCAATAAAGTTTCAAATAATCATAGGCTTGTTGGACTTTTGAATCAATCTAAAAAATAATGGTTAATCAATATCCATCTTACTCTACTACTATCTCATTCTATCCATCTTATCTTCTTATTCTTCTATCTTTACTAACAGTTCTATCCAAGTATCAAATTTGTGTGATATATCAAAATATAGATGAGGCTACCCATGGCTGATGACTGTCTACATATCTTAAAATCTGTCTACATCAAATATCTTATCTTTCTAAAGAAGTATCTTTTGTCCTCTTTTAGTTGAACTAATCTTGCATCCTTGTCATGATCTCAACCTAAAAATAAAAATTTCTGCTCAATCTCTCAAGGGGGTAGGGTACTAGCATAAATTTCTGTTGGGGTAATAGTGGGGCATCCAATTTTATTTTTTAATTTTATTTTTGATCTGAGCAGCAGTGTTGATCTGAAAAGCATGTCTTTGAACCAATGTAACATGTACCTCACATCAAAGAGGGGCAAAATGTAAACACTTAAAATTGTCCTGATTGATATTGCGCATTTGAAATTGATTACTAACCTCGTTTTCATCTTGAATCACCTCTTTTCGACAGTTTAATTAAATAATATTTATTGTTTAATTAAATTTATCACTTTCTCCTATTAATCAAATAATCAATTTTATTTGGCTAATTCATCCCCTTTCACACTAATTTTCATCTTATTTAATTAGGTAATGCGATATATTTAATTAAATTGCTTATGTCTTCTCATTTAATTAAATAATCTTTATTATTTAGCTAAATGTCATAAACCCCCCCTTTTATTAAATAAGTTAATTATTTAATGAAAATCCTAATTTCATCCATCTTGTAAATTAAAATATTGTTTTAATTACCTAAATAGCTAATTTCTCTCACCCTCCCACTTGCAAGGGAATATTCCCCTGGACTATCCCTCTATTTGAACTCCTCTAAAATGGGAATATTCTTGTAACAAACTTCTTAACTACTTCCTAATTTTTAGGAAGTGTGCTTCTTTGAATCAATGAGAGCCATTGTTTAAATCATTGATCCTTGTCAACTTGCATTCTCATCCATTGATGAGAATCCTCGATTCATGCCATCTCCTCTCATGGCTTCTCACCATTGATTGATCAATACTCCTCATTTCTATGAGAAATGGATCCAATTTCATTTAAAGTAACTAGACTATATTGAGTTTCATAGCATTCTCCATTAGTATTTTAGTATTTATCATTTCAGCATTTAGCATCCATTTTAGCTTAGTTTACATCCATTTTAGCTTATATTTCATCCATTTTCATCAAGTTTCATCAATAGAATCCATTTGAAAGCTTGTTTCAAGTAAGGGGTTGGGAAGGGCTGGCATTCCATATCAATGTAGCACCAATCCTCCAATGGGATGAGGTTTGAGGCATTATACTAGTTTCCTTTATGCATTTCTTGTTTGTTTATATCTAATAGCTTCTTTGTTTGATGTTTTCAAGTATTTCATTGGGAGCTTGACTTAACTAGCTAAATCTTTGTTTATTTCATGTGGATCTAGCAGGTTTAGCTTAGGTTAGGTTTAGCGTTGATCTAAAAAGCATCAGTCTCTAAATAATGTAATAGGTACCTCACTTCAAAGAGGGGAAAAATGCATACCTTAAAATTTTCTTGATCGATATTGCACATTTGAATTTGATTACTAACACCTGCCATCCTGACTGCCTTTCAACCCTTTTAACTTGTTTAATCTTGGCTTATTTTAATTAAATTATTCATTTCTTTCATGTAATAACTCAAAATTAAATTTAATGTTATTGGATAATTCATCCTCATTCAATGCTAATTTTCATCTGTTATTTAATTTAGGTAAATGAATTTATTTTGAATTAAATTTTCATGTCTCCTCACTTAATTAAATAACTTTTAATTTATTTATTAACACACAACCCTTTACTAAAATGAGCTAATTATTTAGTTAAAATCCTAATTTCCTCCATCTTGCACAATTAAATAATTTTGTAAATTACTTAATTAACTAATTTCTCTCACCCTCCCACTTGCAAGGGAATATTTCCTTGGAATATTCCTCCATTTGCACTCCTCCAAAATGGGAAACATCTTGTAACAACTTCCTAATTTTTAGGAAGCGTGCTTCTTCAAATCAATGAGAGCCATTGATTAAAATCCTTGATCCTTGTCAACTTGTATTCTCATCCATTGATGGGAATCCTTGATCCATGCCATCTCCTCTCATTTCTTTTCATCCATTGATTGATCAAATCAATCCTGACCATTAATTCAACTATTTCTCCTATAAATAGTCCTCATTTCTATAAGAAAAGGATCCACTTTCATTTAGAGTACTAACTAGACTATACTAAATTTTAGAGCATTCTCCATTAGCATTTTCAAAATTCAATATCCATTTTAGCTTAGCTTTGTATCCATTTTAGCTTACATTTCATCCATTTTCATTAATCATCATCCATGGAATCTATTTAAAAGCTTATTTTAACTAAGGGGTTGGGAAAGGGCTAACATTCCACATCAATGCAACACCAATCCCCCAATGGGATGAGGTTTGAGGCATTAGATTAGTTTCCATTATGCATTTCTAGTTAGTTTCTTGTTTAATGGATTCTTTGTTTGATGCTTTCAAGTATTTAATTGGGAGCTTGACTTAACTAGCTAAATCTTTGTTTATTTCATATGGATCTAGTAGGTCTAGATTAAAGGTTATGATCATGCTCACATATAGAAGATTGTTACAATGAGAAATCCATCTTAGAGAAACATAAAAGTTCCACACTTCTTCATCACCATCATTCACAACCTCAATGAAGAATGTAGACACCTTATGCTCATTGCTTCCAGAGTCTTAGTCATTAAAGCTCGCACTACACTTCCTTCACAAATTTACACTTCACATCACATTTTGGGTCACTCACATGCATCACACAAATCCTCCATCAAATCAACACATATATACTAATTCCACAACCTTGAAAACACTCCAAGGTTGGCTATGCACCAAACATGTAATTCAAAATAATTTGGCACCAAACATTCTCGTAAAAGGAATGAAGAACACATACCTTAACTCAGACCTAAATCCACATACACATGACACACCACACTTCCACAAACACTAAAGCACATTCGTAATTAGTGTGAACACCCAAGGTCAGTCAAACCCATATTAACACGATTAAAAATTTAAGTACACACTTCTTTTGATCCAAAGATGACTCGTGAAGCACACACAACACTCAAACACAATATGGAATATTCCATCAACACTCTGAAATAAAAAAAATCCTTCACAACAATATTCACTGTGTAGTGTAGAAAAATGTACACCCTTAAATTTTCACACTATGTTTGGGTCCCTTAATTAATTGGACTAAATTAAGCCTCTAGTTGGCCCAATTATGCATTTAAAAGCCTAATTAATCCCATTTTCTAAAAGGGAAACTTGTATTAAACAATTGAAAACATTAATTAAATTGCCTTGGAAATTGAGCGTCCTAGATTTAGGTTCTAGGATCCATTCGCCCAAGTCCTTCTTAAGTTGAGGATCTCAAATTTCAATATGTTTTTGGCAATATTTTTAGGATTCAAATTCAAATTTCAATTTTTGACCTTTGATGTTTAATTGTCAAGAAATTATAAAATCACCTATAAATACATATTTATTTTATCAATTCAAGTCTAAGGAAAAATCTCGCATTAAGGAAACTTTCACAAGAGAAAATATTATTGTCAAAGGTGTTCAAGAGTAGATTTATCTACCTTCTACATTAGCATTCAATATCTCAAACATCATGCTAAAGTTATTTGCATCTATGCATGTTTTTGGAGCTAACATTGTGATGTAGGTTTCAAGAATTCAAGCATCAAGATCGACATCTAATCAAGCCATTTCATGCAAGATCAAGACCTTGGAGAGATGTGTTAGAATTCAGTCCTCTAAGGATCTCCATTCAAGGGTTTGGTGTTTTTCAACACAAAATTGTTCATTCATCATTCCTTGTATTCATGTTTCATTTCATTTCAAGGTTTAATTACCAAAACAGGGATTGACCAAGGCAAACCTCCATTCACCATAAATAAACAAATTTTCCCTCTCTTTGTATGTGTATATTTGTAGGTGAAGAAGGCTTGAAGATTGATCAAAAGTGAAATTTTGAAAAATTGTCACCAAAGTTGTCAAGACACAAAATCTTGTAGAATTTAATTATGACTTTTCGACAGTGAGATCTAAAGAAATCAAGATTGCAAATCTAGGAGTAGAGGATCTTGTGAAATCAAATTTTGGATCCATGTAGTAGGACCCATTCACCCTAGGTCAAATATGTCCTAAGAGGACACTCAACAAAAAAATTTGGTGACTAGTACACATCAACTTACCCTTTTTAGATCTAATGAAAGTTTTCTATTTCTTATTGTTTTATGCTTTAAATCGATTATTCAAGTTTCACATTGCATAAAGAAGCTCATTTACTATTTTTTTTTCTCCCTAAAGTGTTGTTTAGGCATATTTTACCCTGTCTTGTTATAAGGAAATTTGTAAGATCTCCAATAGGGTTGAATCACATATTCAATCACCCCATTTTGATAAAACCCTATTTTTCTTCATTTCATTTTGGTGAACCTGACATTGCATTATACATCTTAATTTTCTCATTTGGAGTTCATTAAAACCCTAGATCTAGGATTTGAAATAGATTGAATTTAATTTAGGGTTTTCAAAATTGCATTAGTTTCCATCTCATTTAGGGTTTTCAATTTGCATTTTTCATTGTTTAAAATCTGAAAAATACAAAAAATTGCATGCATATTACATTGATTTTGCATAGTACTTGCATATTAGTATATTTTTAGTCATTTACATTCACAAATTTGATCAAAATTGCATTTCAAAATGTGTCACCTTTTTCATCATTTGTCACTAATTTCATTTGCATTAGGACACTTAAATCTTGAAAATTCTGCTACAAAAACCATAGTTTGCAACTTGGAATAGGGAACAAAAACAATAACTCAAAATTTGGATTTTTCATTTTTTAAAACCCTATACGAGGACCCATCAAAACCAACTTTTTTGAGCATTTTTTTGGTTCTCTGCACTTCCCAAATCTGCTTGTAAACCACTATTTTAGTTTGTCAATTTTTGGGAATTTCTATTTTATGCATTAAGTCTAATCATTCATTTAGTTTAGGAATTTCAAATTGGAAAATTTGTTGCATTTCAGATCTATATAAAAATCATTACATCATATTTTCATTAAAAAATTCTCTTGTTATCATACTCCATGTTCTATTTTTAGATTTTGTTGAATACTCTAAGAAATTGTTGTTACAAGCATATGAATATGAAATCATTTCCCCTCTTTTCTTATTCTTCATTGATCCCACTCTCGGATGTGAAACTTAGTGAAATAGAATACAAATTTGGATAATCATGATAACCACATTTTTTCTTCTCTCAATATCTCTCCTATTTGTGAAGAAAATATTTTGGTGTTAGAGGAACCCATCATTGAGAGCCAAGAAAATACCTCATTATTGAACAAGAGGATGTCATCATTGATAAGCAAGAAAATCATAGTTTTTCTTTTCTAGATACCTCCCCTACTTGTGATGAAGATATCTTAGAAGACCCAACCATTGAATGTCATGTCAATCTTGTTTTCTCCTGTCTTAAAAAATATCCTACTAGGGAAAAGATATCATAGTGCAAGAGGATGATATCATTGATACATGTCTTTCAAAAAACTATAATGTGGCTTCCTTAGATGAAGATGATGAGGTGACATTAGGCTTCCCCTCACTAGAAGATCATCAACATAAGGATAATTCTATTGAGTTTCTAAACATTAGATCTACCTTGATTATTAGACATCTTGAGAGTCCTCTAATCATTGGAACTCCTAAGAGTCCTCTAATTATTGAACCTCCCAAGTCAACTCCTAATCCACTTCTCATCATAAGACCACCTCAAAACAAGCCCTTACCCTCGGGAGCTATCTCAAATTTTGCATGACAACTTACTAGTAACAATGTTTCACATCAACCAATTTATCATATCGTTTCTCATATATATAACACAAGGAACAATAGGCAACCAAAAATCATACCTAATTCATTACCATTACCTCAACCAATATTCCCTAGTGCTCCTCATTTACCTTTGTACAATGGAAAGGAGTATGACCTTGTAGAACAACTCTGCAACACTCTTGTTAAGATATCTTTATGGGATCTCATTCAAGCTTCACCTAATTACCATAACATGTTTCAAATTTCTTTACAACAAGTTGTGTTCCCTCCTAGTGCACAACCAAGTGATGTAGTAACCCTAATCCAAGGAATGAATTCTGTCAATATTGATATTATCTTTCATAAAGATGAGTTACCTACATTCGAGATGACAAAACAAAATGAGGCCTTGATGATATTGGCTATTATTAACAGACATGGAATAAAAAGAACTCTCATTGACAATGGTTTGGCCCTTAATGTGTGTGGTGTAAGACTTTTGGATAATATTGGAGTCAATAAGACTAAAATTGAACCTGATTCCTTGTCTATCCATGGGTTTGATAATGTGGGAAAGAAACCTCTTGTTTTGATAACATTACTAGCGATAGTTGGAAAGGTTACATTAAAAACCCCTATTCATGTTATGCCTAATCAACTATCATATAATATTCTCCTAGGTAGACCTTAGATTCATACAATGAATGTAGCCTTCAATGTTACATCATCCAGTGAAGTACATTTACAATAACAAGGTTTACAAAATCAAATATTACTATCAACCATAAAGTTGTTTGCACATTGATATAGACAAGGAAAGTCCTTTGAAAACATTGATAGGAAATTCAAAAATAGAACCTAGGCAAGAGCAAGAAAAGAGAAGAATATTGAAGAAGTCACAAAGCTATTGGACGACATGTTGGGTTCCTTAGATTTTACACCTACATTCATGGGAGAATACAAGATCACACAAAAAATAGGAAAATAAAAAGAAACAAACATAATATCAACATGCAAGTTGAGTCATAAAAAGCACATGAGTCCACAAATTTTAGCAAAGAAGAGGAAAACAACAATTACACATCCACATATGATGAGTGTGATAATGAGAAACCACCAAATCCAAAAGAAATGGAAAAAATTTATGAGCTTTTGAAACAACTTGGCTATAATGGAAAAGGATGTGGTGCTAGAGAGCAAGGTACCTGTTATCACCTAAAATTGCACCCTTGTTGAACTTGATGTTCAACACCTCAATGTAACATTGGAAGACCTCCAAAGATGTGGGTTTCTTGTAAGTAGAGGTCAACCTCTGGAGAAGGCTAGCTTCCTTGTTGGGTCATCACCTAAAACTACTGATTCTTTGAAGGAAAAGGGAGAGAGATAATGCATAAAAATGAAAATTAAACTCTATGGTGATACACCGAACTTGACAAGAACAATGAGATACTCAAGTTACACTTGAGTACTGATGATGAACATAAGAATTATACATCAAATTATATAAGCCTTGCATTAACGTTTCACAAACAGGTTTGATTCACACACTTTTTCCAGAGAGGAAAGAAATATTTTCACAGACTAGAATCCCTGTGTGACTAAGTGAGCACAATTTGTGATTTGTCTAATGATACTTTTGAAAAGGACAACATGAAACACAAGATAAATTTATGAAGGAATGAAAGAAATTCACAAAAATAACTTAATCATGAACCTGAAAGGCACAATACTTTGCAAGAACAAGATGGAAATTTGAACATCAATAGTAATCAAGGTAAGCTTTATATAACATGCTCCAAGATGAGTTATAGGATTCTGCTAATCGAAGAAAGGACTATAAAAGTTAGACTTCAGAAAAGCATAAGGAGAACTCCTTTACAAAGAGGCAAAAAATGCCTTATATACAAAAGTAAGGTCGGCCCTTCTAGGGCTTACCAAAATATCAGTCCTCGGAGTAGATTTTTCCTTAGATCTTTGATTGAATTTAATCCCACCCCCTGTGTGTGCATGACACCTATGTCGGTGAAGAAGCATTCCTGGAGAAGCCTTCTTCAGATATTTCGCAGCTACCGCATTCATTCTGATCCTAGCATCATGTCTTGTTCGAACCACTTCGGCTAAAGATACATGCTACATTCATCCTATTGAAATTCTTCATTCTGATCAGACCACCACGGCTCACCTTAGCTCCCCCTTGTTGGTTGAGCGTATTCTATGCAGGCTCTGTAGGTGGTCAAAATTCTTTTTAAAAAGAATCGCATTTCGGTGAGACATTGAAAGTGTCTCGCCGATGCGATTATATCATTCTGCAACTTATCGACATGACTCACATGATCGATAAGAGTCATAGTGGCTTCATTAGTCACGCTGATAAGCTACCCATATCCATCACTGAGACCACCTTCATTTGGGAAGACATCCTACCAAAAGTAGGACCTCCTTTTTTGAGTCTCCCTGAATGCAACATTCCTTTCTACGTGATTGGTGTTTGTCGCTGAGACCCATGCCGAACTCCCACATTCTATCTGAGCTCTACATTTCCTTCGGCAAGACCATGGTAAGTCAAGAAGACTTCATGGCGAGGTCCAACAGTCATACCAATTCTTGCTTCTGTCGCTAAGACCACCTTCATTCGCCGAGACATCTTATAGAATTTATTTTCCTTCGACAAACTCTTCATTCATAAAGACACCCAGCGAGACCCTTCGTTATCGGCAAGACATTGGCTTGTCGGTCAGACCTCCTGTTGGGTTCCTTAACTCTCGGTGATGAGCTACTTTCTCTTCAATCGGGGAGACATTGCCATCTCGACAAGACCTTAGGGTGATGGCTGGAAACTACACTAAAGCCAAATGTCGGGGAGACCTCCTTTCTTTTGCGAGACCTTGTGGCGAAGGGACCAACCTTTGCCAAGGCCACGAGCAAGTCGGGGAGACCTATGGCGATACCTCTCACACCTCTTCAGTGAGACCTTGGCCAGTCGCTGAGATATCTTGTAGACTTTCCTCCCTTTGGCGATGACATTGTTTTTCGATGAGACCATAAAGTCGGGGAGATGTCTTGTCAATAGCAGCTCCCTACGCTGAAGATAAACCTTCCTCGTTTCACTGAAACATCTCCCTGTCGGCAAGACCCATTTCCAATACTTGCATCTTTTACCGAAACCCATGGTCGCCATGAGTCTCCCCGATCGATGATTGAATGGCCTATCTGTCTTGTTGCCAAAACATCTTGGGTCATTGAGACATCTTGTAGAATTCAATCCTTATGTTGAGAGCCTTTAGGGTCAGGGAGACCTTGTGACTTCGGCGAGACCCTTCGGCGAAGCTCACTTGCTTTGTCGAGCCGCCTGACTTCGGCAAGACCTCTTCCGATCGGTAAGACCTCCTACCGAAACCTGCACACATACACTGAAGGGATCCTACTTTTCTTTGTTGACGAGACCCAATGCATTCGCCGAGACTTCTCTTCAAAGAAAAGAACTTCTTCCAAAATGAATATCCTTTTGTTGCCGAGATGATGATTGATGTCTTGCCGATAGGGACCTGTAGGTGAATCCCACTCACCGTGACATTCCTGGGGTCTTGGCGACTCTCTCCTTAGAATATTTTCATGCTGAACTTGAACAAGGTAGGCTTCTTCACTGAGTTCCCTGTGACCTAGCATCAGATTCATGACTTTTTCCCTAGGCCGAATGCTCCATTTGGCCTTCTCTAACATGTTAAACACAATTTTCCTTGCCTGATTGAGCCTGAGGGTGAAAATTAGGTAATAGTACCTATGTCTCTATAGATCCTAACACATAAGAAACAAAATTTGGTCTTGGATATTGTCCTTCAAAGATAACAAAAGCATCAAAAAATCCTTCACTCAATATCAACACTATTACAAAAGATTCTTCTAAGACAACTTTAACCTTGATACATCCTAAACTGATAGATACTACATGTGGCAATATCTCAATGGATATGCATAAAATTGATACTTTTCCTACTCATTATAAGCAATAAAATTAGTTGCTTCTCCTTGCCATGTGATAGTTGTATAATTATAACATGCCCACTACCACATGTATTGAACATTATGCATCATTATCTTTTATATTGCAAGGAGTAGCATATAATCCTTTATTTTGGCTCATCCTTGTCCTACATTTGGGGGGAAAGGCGTTAGGTAGCCTTGTCTTAGTATGGCACTTTTTGTTGTCTTATTTGGCTAGTTTTCCACCTTCCACATATGACAAACAAGATTGGGATGTGGATGACTTGCTATAGGTTGACTCGCATGTGCCATACTAGTCTTTGTTTTCTTTTCATGTTCTTTGTGATTTCATGTGCGTAATTTGGTCCCTCATAAAATGCTACTTGGTGTGTCTTTATATGTTTGTGAGCCTACTTTGGATGACCCTTGTCACTCTATTGGTGCAACAATTCAAAGGAAGAAAATCTTCCATGAAATTCTTCTATTTGTATCTACATTCTTCTATCTGTTATAACCATTTACCTTCTTTTCTTGTGTTTTCCTTTTGGGGATGATGCAAGGCGTCAAGACATTTAGGTCTCTACCATGTTGACTCAAAAGCTTCTCTACGTTTTCACTCTCTATGTTGCATTATTCCTTTGTGCTCATTGTTCCATGAGTTATTTGGGGAATGATGACGATTCCAAGCTCGATTATGTCATTGTAGAAAAGACATATGCTAACCCCAGATCCATGGATCCCTTATGTGTTATCTTAGGATTGCATATGGGGGGAAACTTCTTTCCATGATGTAACTCTACTCAGAAACATATGTTTACATATGGCTTTCCAAATAAAGCTCTCATGTATTTGCATTTATTGTGTTCTACTTTAAAGTAATTACTCATAGCATGGTGTTTAGCAATTTCTTTAAAGTGGGGGCATAAACATTCCCACTCATTTTTTGCATCAAAGTGTGGTATTCTTACTTCACATGATGTGTCTTCTTGGTAGTGGCATTGGGTTTGATTTTCCTCAAGAGCATCGCCTTTCTTGGAATATGCCAGTCCTCTTAGTGGTGATACTTCGACTTGCATTCCCTAAGTTGTGAATCTTTTATCCTCAACTAGTCCTCTCTTGGTGATGTCAAGCATGACGTTCCCTAAGGTGAGACCTTTCATGAACTAAGAAAAACCCCTTTGACTATCCCATCCTATTGTATTTAAATGGTGAACACGCATAATACAATTTTCTTTCCAATGGCGCCTTATTTATTAGGAGTGCCTAGCATAATGCAACTTGTTAGCCTTGTGGAACCTCTTTTTGTGGCACCTTATCAAAGTTATCAGGAGGTATAAATTTTGGTATGGTTGATGTATGGGAGCTTGCTGACTTGGCATGAATTTCCCATTAGCCACCCTCTTGGGGCTCACCTAGTGGACATTAGATTTCACTAGCTCATGTGAATCTATTTTGTTTGCATAGTGGAAAACAAGTTTCCACTTGTGAACATTATTTTTGGACAAAAAACTAAGGCTTGATCCACCCTTTCTCTTTTCTCTTTGCATCAATTTTGTCATTGTATGCTTGTGTATCTTGTCTTGTTGATGTATATCATTCATATACATGTGTTATTTTGCACTTATGTTGGTTTGCCATGGGATCTTGGTCCTGGGGGCCTGCACAACCTCCTTGATCTTTTTCATCCTATCTCACTAAAATTTGTACATTTGGACCCATATTGATGCTTATTTGTCTACTTTAGTGTGAGTTTTAGTATAGGGCTCATCGTCTCACTAAAGTGGGGACTAAATGTAGTGTAGAAAAATGTATACCCTTTCATTTTCACACTATGTTTGGGTCCCTCAATTAATTGGACTTAATTAAGCCTCTAATTGGCCCAATTATGCATTTAAAAGCCTAATTAATCTCATTTTCTGAAAGGGAAACTTGTATTAAACAATTGAAAACATTAATTAAATTGCCTTGGAAATTGAGTGTCCTAGATTTAGGTCCTAGGACCCATTCGCCAAAGGGCGAATGGGTCCTCCATAAGTTGAGGATCTCAAATTTTAATATGTTTTTGGCAGCATTTTTATGAGTCAAATTCAAATTGCAATTGTTGGCCTTTGATGTTTAATTATTGGGAAATTAGAAAATCACCTATAAATACATAGTTATTTTATCAATTCAAGTCAAAGGAAAATATAGCATTAAGACAACTTTCATAATTGAAAATATTCAACCTTGTCAAAGGTGTTCAAGAGCAGATTTATCAACCTTCTAAATTGGCATTCAAGATCTCAAGTATCATGTCAAATTTATTTGTATCTATGCATGTTTTTGGAGCTAACATTGTGATGTAGGTTTCAAGAATTCAAGCATCAATATCAACATCCAATCAAGCCATTTAATGCAAGATCAAGACCTTGGAGAGATGTGTTAGACTTCAATCCTCTAAGGATCTCCATTCAAGGGTTTGGTTAGTTGAAACATAGCATTTTTCATTCATCATTCCTTCTATTCATGTTTCATTTCCTTTCAAGGTTTAATTACCAAAATGGGGTTTGACCAAGGCAAACCCCCATTCACCAAAAACAAAAAAAAATTCCCTCTCTTTGTATGTGTAGATTTGCAGGTGAAGAAGGATTGAAGATTGATCAAAAGTGAAATTTTGCAAAGTTGTCAAAGTTGTCATTAAATTTTTCAAGACATAGAATCTTACGTGTAGAATTTAATTCAAACTTTCTGACAGTGAGATCCAAAGAAATCAAGAGTGCAAATCTAGGAGAAAAGGACTGTGGAATCAGATTTTGGATCCCTGTAGTAGGACCCATTTTCCCTAGGGAAAATTTGTCCCAAGAGGACAACAATAGCTTTTGGTGACTAGTACACATCAAATTATCCTTCTTAGATCTACCAAAAGTCTACTATTTTTTATTTTTTTATGCTTTAAATTGATGATTCAAGTTTCACATTGCATAATTAAGTTCATTTACTATTTTTTAGTTTTTCTCCCAAAAAGTGTTGTCCAGGAAGATTTTACCCCGTCTTGTCATTTAAGGAAATTTGCAAGATATCCAATAGGGTTGACTCACCTAGGGTTGAAATTAAATTCTACATTTGGGGATCTCATTTTCTAATGAAATAAGGAAGATAGGTGCATCACATATTCAATCATTGCATTTTGGTAAAACCTTATTTTTTCTTTTCACACCTAAAGAATATATTCATTATGTACAACTAGTTAACCTTCCACGCACTGTAGCATGAGAATCCAACCTTGTGGAGCACAAAAACTCAAACAATTCTAAATTAGGATATATGTAACCAATAGAATCACACTCCTAGATTCTCAAGACTAGAAACCATACTGCGAAGAAATGCAGAGAAAAACCATTTCTCCCAGACAACATTACTTCACAATTCAGACACTCGTGAGCACAAATTTCTCTACCAAATGATCTAGAACATAAAACTCTCTATATAACACCTCTGATAAACATATTTTAGCCACACAAGCATAACTTGAATATAGAAGAAATGCAGAGAAAAATACATAACACAACTCTGCCATACAAAACACCTCTCGGATATGCTATTTCTTCTTTTATTCAAAATTTCTCAAAAGAACTTGTAAATCAAGCACCACAAACATCGTCTCATCATCTACAACACTTTATCATCACAACCAAGACAACAAAAATAGAACTCAACCACACTAGAGGTTGAAAATCCACAAACACATACTCATCAAAGCAACACCAAAGGTTGACATTAGTGAGACTAGTAATGACAACATAATGCAATTAATCAAAGCATCTCCATAGGTTGACATCAATGCAACAACATAGATTTGTTGACATCAATGAAAACATAAAATTCTAACATAAATAACATTGGATCATGTGTGTTCGCCCAAGGGTCAATGGGTCCCCTTTACGTATTAAGACCCATTTTTAAATATATTTTTGGTGGTATTTTATTGATTTAAATTCAACTTGCAATTGTCAGCTTTTAGAATCTATTTTTTGGTAAATTAGATAGACACCTATAAATACATAGTATTTTGATAATTTGAAATCTAACATGCATGAAGTAACTTTATGAGATCAATCCTATGAGAAAATATTATTGTAAGGAGAATTCAAGAGTAGATTTATTAGTCATTTGTTGCAACATCCAAGGTCCTAACATCATGTTCAAGCTTATGTGTGTTCATGTCATCTTGTGAAGGCTAACATGCATTGTTGATCCTAAGAAATCTAAGAATTTTTATTACACCCCTTGCGATATTACCTATTTACTATTACCTTGTTTGGTTAAATTGCTTGAATAAATGAATGTGTTTTATGGATCTCTACATGAATGTGTTTTATTAATATTTATATGAACATGTTTAATGAATATTGAATGGAAATATGATGAATGAATGATTGATGTAATTTGATATTTTATGTTTCTAACTATAAAATTTATGATGCATATGACTATGTTGTGTTAGGCTAGCTACGATTATGATGTGCCAAGTTGAGTGCAGGATCATGTTTGATCTTGTAGAAGAGAGGGGAAGTATCACTTAGGAGAATAATTTGGTCTGGTAACCCTTAACTAGCCTAACTGAGAAATCACACACTCACATCCTAATTGGTCATAGAGAGTCAAGCCGGTTTTGGGAAAAGGTAAGTAATATTTGTTACATATGATTGAGAATTATGATTAAGTCTTGATGTCTTGTGTCAGTCTTTCCTTGTATGATTATTCTAATATTGATGAGATATATGCATAAGATGAATATATATGTATATGTGTACATGTCTACAGTAGACTCATACATGTGAGTGAATACATACATGAGTCTACGAAGGTAGACATACCTATTCATTCTCATGAATGAATCACCCATATGCATGGGAATACCTAGTGGACTAAATTCACACACACACACACATGTATATATGCATCCCATGTATGTATGTTGATCGATGGGATTGTATGTATGAATGTTTTATAAAGATAATGAAATTAAATTACATATATATGTATATGTGGTATATATATTAATATGTATATATGTGTGTGTGTACGTGTAATGTTATAATAACATATATATATATATATATGTATAGTATTATTACTTATATGTAAGTATGTTTGTTAATGTATTTGGTAAACCTTATGAAATATATATATATATATATGCATGTGTGTGTGTATTGAAATATAGATATGTATATATATACTATGGAATTTATACATATATATATATATGCATGTGTGTGTGTATTGAAATATAGATATGTATATATATACTATGGAATTTATACATATATAATAGATGAGAATTGAACTTATTAATATAAACCATAAGTGCATAAGATAGCTCGCTAATCATTATTGTAATAATATGTAGCAAGGCATATAATATACCATGGGGCACATGAAGTTTAAAGCGCAACTTTAAGTGGTATTAAATATAGTGTATAAAGTTAAACATGACCAAGTCAAACATTAAGCATAACACGTAGGAGGTTTGCAGCTAAGTAAAACATTTAAGCAGGGGAGTGAGTGATGTATGAAACATAATAATAAGTCAGTAGGTCATGCCTGAGAAAGTGGCACCAAGGAATAAGAGGTGACACCATATTTGGTAGATGTTGGAATGTAAAAGAAGTCTATGAATTTGAATAAGCCTACAAATAAGTGTTTAGACTCAGTCAAGTGTAAAATTGGTAGCATATTGCAAAGGAATTCAAATTAGGAAACCTATTTTGAGTTTGTTGTCCCAAATATCAAGTCGACTCAACTATAGTATTGTCATGTGTTGCAAACCTGTGCGTGAGTCGTTGCATGAGGAAGAAAGGTGACATAAATACTTGTTTGTAGCCTTCAATTGCTAACAAATTAGTATAAATAGAGGTACCCATTCTACCAAATGCTACATTTATCATTTTGATTATCTTGATGCTATTTTGCTATGAGTTGAGAGTTATTTTGGTATTTTGTATTTTTGGTTATTGTGAGATTTAATGAGAAGTTAGAAGAGGATAGTTAAGTGGATCTTGGAGGAGGTGTCAATTGATCTTAAGGATTCATACTAGGAAGGAGTTTAATCAATTGGAGCTTATACATTAATGCTAGTTTCTATACCTTTGTCTTTATGTTGGAAAGGATAAATTCGTTTATTTCCTATGTTGGGAAAAGAGTGTTTTTGAATAGGCTGTGGTGTTTGTCTGAGATTGATTGTTTCATGGTGATGCAATATGTTGTAGAACCTATCTTGTTGACTATGTCTTTATGTACCCTATATATGGGAGTTTAATTGAGTGCAATATATTTATAATATGTGTAGTTATTTTCACTATATGTAGGAAGCCTATTCTAGATGTATGTAGCATTAAGCAAGATGTTGCTTTAATCAATTTTGTAGTATAGTCATATTGTTATGTGATGTTATGTGGGTTATTCCTAGGATAGGTTAGATCTGTGGGAAAGGGGGTAACCTAGATATAGAGTATAATAGTCATTACAAACCAAATCAAGCTAGGAAGGTGGGTGAACATGTGACATCTTCTCTAGGTTAAGGGTAATGGAAACTTTGGCCAAAGTAGTGTAAGTAGCCACTGTTGATGATGCCAATTTCACTATGATTCAGGATTACGTACTGAGTGATCCCACAATATTGGTTTATAATTTTTGGCCAAACTGGACATTGAAATATTTTTTTCTAACTAAATCTTCACTTTTGGGCACCTATAGCGGCTAAACCGTGAAGAATTTGAAGATGATGCAAATTCAGAGTTTCGTGACATTTTGTCTATAGATTCTAAATATATTTTTTCAAAAAATTTGGAATTAGATTGTAATTTTTTTTCCATTCCTTCAAAACCAGCTTTTTTTCGTAAAACAATATTTTAAGGAGTGACACCGTATAACACATACCTTTTTCTCCATGAAGGATAAAATTATAATTTTTTTGAATTTAGATTTGTAACTATGATATCTAGTTCTTCCAATTGGTTTCGTAGTGTTCTATTGAATATTTTTTCCTTAATCAAGTTTCGAAGTCAAAACCACTACAATTCAAAGAGAAAAACAGCAGAGAATGCGTAACTTTTTTTGTATGTATCGAAATTCAAATTTTTTTTTTGTTGGATCAAGGACTCAATATCTAGTGCACTCATATTTTTCTATTTTTTTTTGATAATCTATTATTTTTTCCATACAAGAATAGAGCTTGATTTTCAAAGTGAAAACCTATGTTTTAATAAACCAAAACAAATGCTATAGTTAAAACCAAAACATATTAAAATTATAGTCATTGGATAGCTCATTCCAAGGACTACCTGATTCCAGTTGGGTTTGTGAAGTCTCCTCCATTTTCATCCTCAACCTGAGCTTCGAAGGGAAAAAATTTTGATTTTTTTGGTGCCAAAGAGCATAAAGGTGGGAAAAGGGGGGTTTGCTCAAACCAGGGGGGTTCGAGTGAACTAGGGTTCATTCTGTAAGAACTTATGAAAAGCAACAACATGATCAAGAGACTAAACATAGCAAAAAATAGAGAGACAAGATGAGAGAATATGATGATTGTATTCTCAATATGCATGAAGATAGACAATGAAGATAGACATGATTACAAGCATGTACAAGGATTGATTATAAAGGAAAGCTAGGAAACAATGAAGGGACATGAATGAGACAAGTGTCCCAATCATGTGTGTGGTAGGTAGAAATAAATAATATATAATTCCATAAAAGGAGGATCTCCTACCTAAAGTGGAATTATCATGCCACAAAAAGTGGAGATAAAAAGGTGATAACTAGATGACCACAAAGAGTGGAATTTATCCTACACACACTTCCCTAAGTGTCCAACTCATATCTCTCAATGTATGCACAAACCTAGATGCAAGATGCAAATAAATAGGTGTCACAAGTGCAACCTATAATGATATGCATTCCCTAAGTAAGCTTAAGTAAAGTGTAATAAGTAAAATACTTATTTACACCAACACCCCCCTTAAGTGCAACTAAGGGAATGAAGACTTAAGCTAACCATGCAAGATAAGATGCAAGATGGGTCCCAATAACTAATCCATGTTAGGTACTCATGTACAAATGCAATGCAATCTCTCACAAGCAGAGTAAAGATAGAAAAACCCAGTGGAAAAAAACTACCCCCCAAAAGAGAGATGAGATACACAATTATGAACACAACATGAGAAGGACAAAACCCCATGTGAGGAAAAATTCTCCCCCATACAAGAGAAGAAGAGAGACAAAGTAGCCCCCCCTCAATGTACAATCTTCACCCATGGAAGATGCTCGAGAAGGAATGAAGAAGCTGCTCCAAAATCGTCAAACAACATTCCTCCCCTTAGGAAGAAACAATACCAAAGGTGCAAGAATGAAATCTCCCCAATCCACAAGTGAAGAAGAAAGAACCCTCAAAATGTAAGGAGTCTCTGAAATCTGCTCAAATTTCCTTGTGTTGATGCTAAAAGATGCCTTTCCCAAACCATGTGAAGTTGTAATGGCAAGTGCAATGGTCACAATGTAGTGGCTTCCTAGAACCTGTGAGAACCCCTTTGCAACAACACTCCCATTTGCTGAAAAAGACAACTCAAGATCTAGTAAGGATGAAGCTGGTAGAACATACTCCAAAGACAACGCCTCCTCAAGAGAGAAAGTGGCCTCCTCCAACTATTGTACATATGAATCCACAATCACATCAACCTCGAAAGACTGATCATGTAGAGGAGGGTCGGAGTGTTCCCTCACAACAACTAAAGAAGAGTCACCTTCATCAAAGAGAAGATATAAGTAATCAAATGTGTGTCCCAAATCTACAATGTAGGACTCCACAAACAAGCTGCCAATGTTTGTCAAGTAGTCATCCCATGAAACTACTGCTGGAAGACAAGTTATGCACTGTTGCACTAAATCACAAGGCACTAAAACTGTCGAAACACAAGTATCATTAGGTACATCAATCAATGTAGGAGATGGACTATCAAAAATAGGCTCAAGAACCTCAGGAGTAGTAAGCACTCCAAGATTCAAGTAACCATACTCATTCTCCTCAAGTGTGTCCACACTAGGGTGAACTGAATCATCAATAGGAAAAAAATATGAGAAGGTGTAGAATCGAGAATGATTATCAACCTCCCCAACTGCAACAAGAGCCCTGCTATGCAAATCCCGAACAATCTTAGAATCCGGTGTGAACTCTGCACTCTTTCCTGTACCACTATGTGTAATATGATAGATGGAAAGGAAGTTCCTTGACAAAGTAGGCACACATAGAACATTAGTAAATGCTCCACCTTCAATGTCAATAGACCCCTTCCCACAAAATACCAAAGAAGTGTTGTTGGCCATCAAAATGGGTGGTGATGAACAATAATCAAATGAAGAGAACATATCCTTGGAAGAAGTCATATGGTGTGAAGGTCCTAAATCAAGGATCCACCTATCTGAATTGGAATTTGCAACTGTAAGAAATGCTTGCCCCTATGTTTCTCATGTTGAGATGATGTAGAAGAAGGAGATGAGCTTGATGTTGTTGCCATGAGATTTGTGCCTTTTCCCTTAGAAGTAGAAGTGGAAGAATATGAGTCCTTCTCCTGATATGTAGTTGGAAAGTTGATGTTGTTCTTCTTAAGGATATTTTTCAACTCATCAATTTTCTTAACATGACAACGATGCTTATCATGACCAAATTTTTTGCAATATGCACATGTTGGTTTCTCCTTCTTACTTGAATTGTTCTTTGAAGAATATGATGATGAGCCTTGTTGTGGAGGAGTGGATTGTTGGTTCTCTCCTTGTGGCTTTGGTGAAGATTTCTTTTGGCCTTTCCCTTTGCCTTGCTTGTTGTTTCCACGATTGACCACTAATGCTTTTAAAGATCTGTGAGAGCCTCAAAATATGGTGATATAAAGTTGCTTATTGTCAATATTTTAGTTTGAAAACTTGAAACAAAGGCTGCATACTCGACTGGAAGCTTGTCCAACATGTTGAAGACCAATTGATCATCCTCTTTCTCAATACCACAATCTTTTAGTTGTGCTCTTAGCTCATTTTCCTTAGTGACATAATCCTGAATTATGTCAAATACTTGGGATCAAGGCTTAGAAGATCATGTTCAAGATTGTACCCCTCAACCTTACCATACAAAGTAGCAAGCTTATCCCAAGCTTCCTTGGCTGTAGTACATTTATCAACATGAAAAATAAGATCATCTAAAATGAACTTTCTTAGTGTACCCAATGCCATAGAAGTTCTAGTGAGCCAATCCATATATGCAGTTGGATCTTCCTTAGGATATGAAGGTGCAGTTATGGTTCCATCAATGTAGTAAATTAAACCTTTTTCCATTAGTTTACTCCATGCACGTACTTTCCATGTACCATAATTATGTGCAGTTAAGAGTGGAACTTTAGATGAACCCATTATGGAATGAAATAGCACAAGAGAGAAAATAGGAACAATCACACAAGATACACCCCCCCAAAAAAGATGAGTTTGGCACTTTATAATTTCTTGCATGTACAATAGGTCACTTGTAACTTGGCTAAGTGGAATTATGATTTATGATTTTCAACTTGCCACAAATAGGCTGAGAATAGACTAGAACAAAGAAGCAAAGATCTAAATTGAGATCTATGCAATACAAGTGCTAGATAGGCCAAAAAAAACCATATGTTGAAAGTACAAAATCCACTCAAGATTGCTTCAAATTGATTGTAGATTCAATAAGTAGACAAAAAATAATGCACTTTCAAAAAAAATGACACCTGAAAAGGAGTTTGTATGTGCTTGAATGGAGCCTCAAAAGTTGCAATAATGAGGATTGGATAGGTACAGTGTTGAAAAACTTAAAATTTTGGAAAATATGTCCACCAAAATTAGAAATCGAGTGCACAGTTGTGAAGTACACAAAAAATTAGTCCAAATAAAAAAATTGCTCTGAAAAAGGAGTTAAAATGAGCAATATATGAGCATTTGAAGTCAGACTACAAAATCAAAAACTCCATTGAAGAGGGGGTCCAAAATCTCCAAAAGCACGCTGATGTCATCACTAACGTGATGCTGACATCATCAATCTATGCGATTAAATGACGGCTTGGTGGCCGTCTCACTGATTCATGATGCTAAAATTGATAGTTTCCCACCCGTCACAATTGAATATTCCCTCTGGTTGAATATTTTGTGATGTTGTAGCTTAAAAATGATGGCTGGCAAGCCATCACCATCACCATGCCTCTCCACCAGAATGGTAGCCAGAATGTACCTTTATTGTGCTGGAATATTCCTAAATTCCGCTGGGTTTTGGATGCCGCCGATTTTTTTGAAGACGTCAGTCGTTGTGGGAATCCTAGAGTTTATTTTCGTTGCTGGATTTTATTTGTCTCCACCAGTTCGTGAATAATACCGACCGATGCTTTTTGGATGCCGAAGTTGAATATGCCAACTATGTTTGATGTGAAGACTGCAGGAATATGAGGCCAGCTTAGGCTACTAGTTGCCCAAGGTGTGCCACGTGGAGCTGTCAGATGGGCTTGGTGAATGGGAAAGCGCCACGTGGTAGACAGAGGTGGCATCAACGGGTACGACAGTACCCTGTCCTCTACAGTGTACAATCAAATCCGTAGAAAATCTCTGCCCCTTTTTTTTTTTAATTTTTTGATTTATAAAAATCAAAAATACATACACTTATTTATTTTTATTTAAAAAACTTTACAAATACAATCAATTTATAAAATAAAGGATTTTTCTTAAAAATTGCAAAAAGAAAAACTCGAAAAACCAAATAAATTTATTTTTTAGAAAGGGGATTTTAATTTTCTAAAAATAAAAAATTTGATGAAAATGTTTTTTTGCCAAAAATATTATGAAACTGGAAATTTTCTGAATAATTTTTTTTCTATAGAACAAATTCAGAAAATTGAAAAATACCCAATCGACAATTTTCCCAATTTGGAGCTCCCGAAGTCCGATTTTCACAAAATGAAAGGCTATCTTGACTGAAAACAACCTTCTGAATCTGAATTTGAGGTTAGATCTGGTCTAGGATGCACCAACATGTCTTTGCTCCTCAAATTTTCCTCTTGACCACCTTCACACGAGCTAAGATCTCCCACCAATGGCTATGCAAAGAACCTCCAACCGCTCTGATACCATGTAAGAACTTATGAAAGCAACAACATGATCAAGAGACTAAACATAGCACAAAAGAGAGAGACAAGATGAGAGAATATGATGATTGTATTCTCAATATGCATGAAGATAGACAATGAAGATAGACATGATTACAAGCATGTACAAGGCTTGCTTATAAATGCAAGCTAGGACACAATGAAGGGACATGAATGAGACAAGTGTCCCAATCATGTGTGTGGTAGGTAGAAGGAAATAATAGATAATTCCATG
The DNA here is from genome assembly GCA_007258455.2 of Sequoia sempervirens. Taxonomy (NCBI): domain Eukaryota; kingdom Viridiplantae; phylum Streptophyta; class Pinopsida; order Cupressales; family Cupressaceae; genus Sequoia; species Sequoia sempervirens. The sequence goes on from VDFB02001135.1 coordinate 28,530, forward strand.
AAAGGTGGATCTCCTACCTAAAGTGGAATTATCATGACATGAAAAGTGGGGATAAAAAGGTGATAACTAGATGACACCACAAAGAGTGGAATTTCTCCTACACACACTTCCCTAAGTGTCCAAGTCACATCTCTCAATGTATGCACGAATGTGTTCTTCTCCTTGCTCAATCTACTTCTCTAGGTTTCCAGATCTGAAACTATGATTTTGGGGTTGTAGATGACCTTTTAGTGAATATTACAACCTTGCAAATGAGGAGACAATTCCAAAAACTTTCTCCAATCTTGCAACCTAGTCTTCAATGATCTTTCAAGCTCCACGATACTGAGATCTGCAATGACACATATAAAGTGGAGAAAACTTGTTGATTGTTAGTGGATAGGGGTTTGCCTTGTTCAAACCCTGTTTAGGTAATTAAACCAAATGATGAAATAATGACCTTGAAAAATGAAATATAGGATATTGAACATGAATAATGGTACCTTGAAGGATTTCTTGTAAATGATGTCTTGTAAATCTACAACTCAACATGAAATGGCCATGAAGGATGTAGATCTTGATCTTGATAATAGGAGTAGAACAATACTTGATCTTGGATCTTCAATGCTACATCATAACACTAGCCCAATAACATGCTTGATGCTTGATATGCTTGACACGATGATGGATCTTGAATCATTGCAACAATTGATGAAGAATTCTGCCCTTGAATGCCTTAAAAATGATCTTGTAAACACTTGAATGCTCTTGTGAACTCAAAATTGCTATTATGAATGCTCTCACAAAAGTTAGGTGAAAATGAGTGAGAACCTTGTATTTATACTTAATTATGAAAGAATTCCCAGAAGTACAACACTACAAGCTGACATCAGATCTAGGAGGATAAAATATCACCAAGAATTTGAATTATATTTAATTTTGAGCTAAACAAGACTCATTCGTCCAAGGTGGCGAATAAGTCCCATTAGGCATGATGTATGGGACAAAAATTCAAAAGTGCTTAGAAAGGTGTGAAATCGGGTTTGCGACTCAAAAAATTAGGTGGAACTCATTCGCCTAAGGTGGTGAATGAGTCATATATCACTAAATATGGGCCACACAAATCCAAAAACACTTTCATTATGATTGGGTGATTATTAATGTCACGATCATCCTCAAAATTATACATTAATTAAGGCTTTTGGATGCAATTTAAGGCCAATTAAAGTATAATAAATCCCAATTATTAAATAAAACCCTTAGAGAAGTGTGAAAGTGTGTTACAACACTTTGCAACACCCAAGAAAAGGCATTAATTAAGCACATTTTGGTTAAAAATTGGTTCATTAGGCTGAAATACTTAATAAAATCCCAGGAATGTGTGAAAGTGGATTGCAATACTTTACAACACCTTTACAAGGCACATTTTAAATTCATTTTATTTAGTCACAAGGGCCCAAGACCTAGTGTGAATGTGTCAAACACCTTACAACACCAAATCAAAGAAATTTTTAAGATTGATTTAACAAGGAGCTAAAGCCATGTGAAAATGTCACTGATGACATTTTTTGACACTACATTTAGCCCCCACTTTAGTGAGAGGATGAAATTTCTTCAAACTCACACTAAAGTAGACATTCAAGAGGGGTCCAATCGTACCAATGTAGATTGTCTAGGATAACAAATATCAAGGAGGTAACCAATCCCCCATGATCCAAGTCCCTATGTCAAATCGACATAAGCACAAAAGGACATATACAAGGTATGCAACATCAAGATACATGATCATGCAATGTCAATGACTAAAAGAAAGAATAAAAAAAACAAGAAAATAGAAAGAGGTGGATCAATCATTGATTGTTTTTCCAACATGATGTGGATCAGATCTAGGATGTTTTTCAGAAAAATGCATACTCACTCTAAGGCAACAAAGTTCCTGGCCATCTGCTAGGTGAGAAGTCCTAGGTGGTGAGACACATACACACATGGCTGGTATGCACTCACACACACGTGTGAGTGGCTATGGGGAAATCCATGCCTCGGTCAAGCTTCTTGCTCAAACCATACCAAAGTTATACCCCTTGATAACTTTAATAAGGCACCACAAAAATGGTTTTCAAGCTTCATGAGACAAGAAAAATTTCATATGCTTAGATCTCATGAACAAACAAGATGGCGCTACAAGCATGCAAGTTGTGTTATGCAAGGTGGCCATATAATCGATGTTGTAAATGCAAAATGTTTAAAGGTATTTTTCTTAGTTCATGTAAGGTATCTTCTTAGGGAACATTGTGTTTAATTTTTCCAAGAGACAATAAGTCAAAATATCACACTCCTTAAGATGTTTAATTTTATCACTTAAAGCCTTACATTCATTAGTATCATGACCATGAATTCTATGATATGCACAAAATGAATATTTTTAGTAGAATTTCTTTCATGTTCTTGGAGGGAGGGATATCAAATGATCTTGGAGGAGTCTCAACAAGATACCCTCTTGATCAATGATAGAAGATGTTCCTTTATTTCGTGACAAATATATCTCTTGCTTAGTACAATATGTCATACTTACACAAGACTCTTTAGATTGTGAGATTTTTTTCTCTCCTTGAAAGGAAAATATAAAATCTAATGAATTCAAATTGTAAGTGTTTTGCATGTCGACATTAATGTTAAGCGAGGATTTATTTCTTTCTTTCAAAGGATAACAATCAAGACCACTAGTGTCTATCAATTCAAGATGTACTATTGTTAAAGTCGTCTTAGAGGAATCTTTTGTAAGAGTGTTGATATTGAGTGAAGGCTTGTTTGTTTCTTTCACAGGACAATAACCTAGACAACTTGTCTTTTCTTGCATGTGAGGCTCTATAGGGACACAAATACCTTGTTCTCTAGCACCATAGCCTTTTCCACTATATCCAAGTTGTTTCATAATATCATAACCTCTTCCATAAAATTTTTTTCATTTCTTTTGGATTCAGTGGTTGTTGATAGTCAGTTTCATCAAAGTTTCTTGTGTATGTTGTCTTTTCTTCTAAAGTGTTTGAGTTGGATGCTTTCAAAGGGTCATCTAAATGTTGTGTTGACATTAGCACTTTTTATTTTCCCTTTTCAAAGTATTTATTTATGATCTCGTATTCTCCCATGAATGTAGGTTTTAAATCCAAGGAATCCAAATCATCTTCTAATAGCTTCACAACTTCTTCTATGTGTTTTTTTTTATCTTTTTGTTACATGGGTTGTACTTGTGTAGTTGGTGTTAATATTTTCAAAGGATTCTCCTTGTTTTTCTCAATGTTCAAAAAACTATTTGGTTCAAGATTGACCTTGAGTATGTGCACTATGTTATTATAGACATATTTCATGATACAATGCAAAGGATAAGGCACACCATTAATTTTGTGAATCTATGGTCTCCCTAAAAGGAGGTTATATAAAATATCATCAAGCATGACATGGATCAGTGTTTCTAATGTGGCCTTTCCAGCTATAATAGGTAAAGTGATTACACCAAGTGATCACTCTCCCATATTGTCAAATCCACTAATGAATAAAGAGGTAGGTTGATTTTTTGATTTATCCACACCAAGCCTATCCAAAAGGGTCACACTACACACATTAAGGGTTGAGCCATTGTCAACAAGGGTTCAATTTATACCTCTTCCCTTGTAGTGAACTATTACCATGAAAGCATCATTTTGTTTTTGCACTTCCAAAGGAGGGATTTCACTTTGGTGGAAAACAATGCCAGTGTTTATTCCTTGAATCATGGCTACTATGTCATTCAGGTTTTCACTAGAGGGAACTAAAAATTTATTTTAAGGTTGTTTGAAGCATAGTGTGAAAATTAGGTGAATTCTAAATTAGGCTCCATAGGGATATCTTTGCAGGAGTATTCTTAAGTTGTTCAACAAGATCATACTCCTTCCCACTATGCAAAAGAAAATGAGGATTAGGTAAGATAGGATTAGCCAATGGGAGGGATGTTGGAGGTGTTTGTCTTGGTTGTAGTTTGTTTCTAGTGTTATATGTATGTGCAACGATATTATGAATCGACTACTATGAAACATTATTCTTAGGTGGGTAAAGGATAAGTTCAATTTTTTTTTGAGTTTGAGGTTTGTGTGATGGTGGGTAAAGAATAAGAGGATTCTTAGGATGTCCCACAGGGTATTTAGGAGGTCCAATAGTCAAGAGGGATCTAATGGACACTTGCACATTCATAACCTCAACATTCTTGGTTTGATGTATTTCTAATAAAGGGAAATCTAATGTCCTCTTTTCACCATTATCTAAGGAAGTTGGAATGTTGTCCTTTTCTTGCACCATGATATCCTTCCTAGGAGGAGAGTTTTTAGGAGAACTAAAAACCAAATGTTCTTGACATTCAAGGATTGGTTCCTCCATAATGACTTCATCACAAGTAGGGGAATGATCAATGGTTGAATTGTCTTGCTCAATAAATGTTTCCCTAGGTGAAGGGGGGCAACTAAGATTCTCATGACTTTCATCTATTGTATTTTCTAATATCAAAGTATCTTCTTCATAGCTTTGAGATATACTAGGAGAAGAACAAGTATGATTATCATGATCATTTATGACTTCATTTCTTTGTCCCATAATGCCCTCCAAAATAGGGTAGGTAGGGGAAGGATCATAAAGAGGGTTGTTATAGACCTTAAAGATTTGATCATCTAACACCAATCTATTATCCTCATCATTTACAATCTCATTCTCTTCCACTAAATAATTCCCACATGGAAAGGGAGAATGGAGGCTAGGTAAAGTGATGTTTAGAAATGTGTCTATGATGTCATTCTCTTGTGCTAAAATATCTTCCAATGTAGGAGAGTTTATAGAAGAGGAGCTTTCAACAATGTCATGATTCTCATTGAGTGCATATTCTAACACTGAAATACCTTCATCACATGTAGGAGGGGTATTAGGAGAATAGCAACTATGATCATCAATATTTTCTATATTTTCAACTTCTTCTGTCACATCATTCCCACAAATAGAAGATATAAGATGGGGTATATGTTTAAGGAAAGCATCATCATTTTCACTCTCTTACACTAAGAGACTCTCATAACTAGGGAATGCATTGAATGAATGGCGAACATGCTTATTGACTAACTTTTTCTTTGCAAACACGGAAAATACTGAAACTAAATTTTTTGAACAATAATCTATGCAAACTCAAAATGCAATGTAAAGGTCTAGAATGAAATGCAATTTTCAGATTTCAAACATGGTAATGTATTGATTACACTATGCAATGATCTGAAAATGAAATGTTGTAAATGCAAATTTGGAATGAAGCAATGCATGAAATGGACAAATTTAAGCTAGATTTAGTGAAATGCATCTAACATAAAGTCAACCCACTGAAATAGATAACCAATGGAAACAAACAGAAGTGTAAAAATGAAGTTTTCAATGCTGTAAAAGGTAGTTTTATATGTGCACTAGGACCAATTCTCCCAAGGTGGCGAATGAGTCCCAGTAGGGATTTTTTTCAAAAATTTCAGAAAAATTTAAATGATTTTTATGCTTTCTAGTGTGTATGAGCTGTAAACTAAATGCAAATGGAAATTTCAATTGATTTTTGATGATTTGAGATGCAAAAATGTAAGCTATATGCACTTTCACTAATGCAAAAATTAGAAACCCTAGAATTCCAATTAACTAATGCAAACCTGTACTGCAAAGTCAATGCAAGCTAGATCTAGGATGATGATGAACTCCAAATCAGAAAATGAAATGTTCTAAATGTAGGTTCACCAAAATGATTAGTTGAAAAATGGATGCTTTATGGTTTAGAACATAGAACATCACTTTTCTCCAACTAACATTAAAGGATTCCCTAGAGATCTCTACCCAAGAGTGGAATAAAGGTAAGAGATCTGCTAAGGGACTATCTTAGGGTATGATTAATGACAAATGAGGGGTTCACCACCAAGTTAAGATGTGGAAAAGACAATGATGCAAACTTGAATTAAATGACCTAGAAATGCATATAAAATAGAATAACAAACTATAAGATGAAATTTGTGCACCTGAAAACTTGAAGATGACTGGAAGGAGTCCTAAAATACTGAAAATTCTAACTTTTTGACCTAGTGAGACTCATTCACCATTTTGGGTTAATCAGTCCCAGTTCTTGATTTTTGCACAAGAGTAGGTTTTAGACAAAAGGGTATCTGAATCTACAATTTTTTTTGAAAAAAACCTATAGTGGGACTCATTTTCCACTTGTGGTGAATGATTCCAATTTGGATTTTCTAGAACTTCAAGGTCTAAATCTATTCTTCTTAGTCTGCTCAATCCACTTCTCCAGGTTTTCAGATCTGAAACTTTGATTTCGGGGTTGTAGGTGACCATTTAGTGAAGATTGCAACCTTGCAAATGAGGAGACAATTCCAACAACTTTCTCCAAGCTTGTAACCTAATATTCAATTATCTTTCAAGCTCCAAGACACTGAGATCTACAATCACACATGTAAAATGGAGAAAACTTGTTGATTGTTAGTGGATAGGGGTTTGCCTTGGTCAAACCCCTTTTAGGTAATTAAACCAAATGATGAAATAATGAACATGAAACATGAATAATGGTAATTTTGAAGGATTTCGTAACCACAACTCAACATGAATGACCTGAAGGATGTAGATCTTGATCTTGACAATAGGAGTAGAACAATACGGATCTTGATCTTCAATGCTACATCACAACACTAGCTCACAACATGCTTTGATGCTCTGATATTCTTGACATGATGATGGATCTTGAATTGCTGCAACAATTGATGAAGAATTCACCTTGAATGCCTTAAAAATCTTGTAAACACTTGAATGCTCTTGTGAACTCAAACTTGCTATTATGAATGCTCTCACAAAAGTCTTAGGTGAAAATGAGGGAAAGAACCTTGTATTTATACTTAATTATGCTAATTTTTTGAAAATTACAACACACAAGCCGACACCAGATCTAGGAGGATAAATTCCCACGAAAAATTTGAATTAAATTTAATTTTGAGCTAAATGGGACTTATTTGCCCAAGGTGGAAAATGAGTTCCATTAGGCATAATGTATGGGACCAAAATTCAAAAGTGCTTAGAAAGGTGTGAAATCAAGTTCGAGACCCAAAAATCTAGGTGAGACTCATTCGCCCAAGTGGTGAATGAGTCCTAGATCACTAAATCTAGGCCACAAAAGCCAAAAAACCTGAATTATGATTGGGTGATGATTAATTTCAGGATTATCCTTAAAATTATACATTAGTTAAGGCTTGTGGATGCAATTTAAGGTCAATTAAAGCATAATAAA
>VDFB02001137.1:0-11430 GCA_007258455.2 Sequoia sempervirens
AAAGATAAACATTATCTTCCCACATACAATCTCTAAACCACATATCTGCACATATGACTACTCCCCCTGAGTATCAGCCATGGAAACATCAATCTGGATCAGAATATAGCTTTGAAGCATACAAATTGATGCAAGTAAATGTATCTCTAGTCCATATCAGGAGGGGTAATCACGCCTAGCATCCATCTAAGATACTCAAAATTATCCTTCAACAACGGCTTGGTGAAACTGTCTGCAACCTATTCTTTGGTAGGCACATACTCCAATCTAGCTTCTTTCTCATTCACTTTCTGGGAAGGAGTACCAGGAACAGGTAGTATGAAGAATATCTGGTGAAATGGAAAGGAAGGCCTGTTGAAGATTCATCCTGGTTGCCTAAGGCAGAAGTCGACCGTTTGGGTTTTCCTCCACCATCTGAGATGTGATAGGGTCACTTCTCAAATTACCCTGGGTGTCTGATGCAGGAGCATCCAGTGGTGTAAGGGCAATCTTGCATCACCCAAAAATAGTTAAATTTCAAGTTTCTCAGTTTTTAGATGTTTTTACATTTTTGGATACCCTTTTCATCATAATGAAATTCCCAATTTATAGTTTTTATTTTCTATTCTTGGGTTGAAAGATATTGGAGTTTTAGTTTCCCAGATTTGCACCTAAAAATCTTCCGAGTTAGATTTGAGGCACTTAGAGTTCCCGTATTGGCCCCAAAACTTTCCAAAATCAGTGTAGTGGATTTTGAGTGCGTTATTGACTTTGTGACCTTTCCAACGGTTCAAACGGTTCGCGAATCGGAGTCCCAAATCAAAAGTTATGGCCCCGGGAAGTTGTCACAATTTCTAGAAGATACAATTGCAAATGTCTTTGGAAATTTGAACTTCATGTTGTAAATTTGCCAAACTGCCTAAACTCAAATTTAAATGTTGTTTTGGCTTCAAACTAAAGAGGAGCTCTATTTATGGGTGGGTTTCTAATTTTTGGGTAACTTTTTGGGGACAAGCTCGCATATTGCGAAAGGGTTATTCTATAGCTGTCTATAACTTGCATGTGTTGTAGAACTTGGGGATTTGAGATCCTCTGTATGTAAGAAGCTCCATTTTTGAATAATAAAAATTATTCTCTTGTTTGTGGGTTATTTTATGTGTCTCAGCGCCCCTCATCAATTCAAGTAAGTATTTATCCTGCCTTAGCATACTGTGCTCTAGGAGCTTGCTTTGAGCCCATGTAGAGTTTCTTCAATTGTTCATGTCTTCTTCTTAGTCGCTTGAACCATCCTAAAATCCATCCGGATGTTCAACATATACTTCTTCTTCTAACTCACCATTAAGAAAAGTTAACTTCACATCCATTTGATAGACTTTATAGTTCTTATATGTAGCATAAGCAAGAAATAATCTTACAACTTCAATTTTGGCAACACGGGAAAAGGTTTCTTCAAAATCAATACCTTCCATTTGTGAATACCCTTTACATACTAGTCTTGATTTATTCTGGACCACTTCACCTTGTTCATTTAGCTTATTCTGAAAGACCCATTTAGTACCAATCACATTTTTTATCTTTAGGTCTGAGAACAAGAATCCATGTATCATTCTTTTCAATCTGCATCAGTTCTTCCTTCATAGCTTCCATCCAATATTCATCATTGCAAGCTTCATTGACATTTTTAGGCTCAGTTTTGAAAATTAGGCAATAATCTTCTGCAATCCTTCTTCTAGTTTGCACACCTTTATTCTTGTCTCCTATAATTTGATTCTTTGAATGATTCAATCTCACATACCTCATAGTTTTAGGATTCACTCGCACTTCTGGTTCTTCTATTATTTCTTTTGCACTTCCACTTGTCTCTCCTTGACTTTCTTGATTTACTAGAACAACTTGAACTTGATTCCGTGTCTAGGCATTCTTCCCTTTGTCTAAACTATCTTGTTTGTCATCTTAATCATATCCATAGTATCTAGATGATCTAGCAGAGTCCTCATCAACTCTAACATTTGCACTTTCAACCATTTTTCTCGATCTTCTATTATAGCACCGGTAAGCCTTACTCTTGGTAGAGTAACCTAGAAAGATTCCTTCATCACTCATTTCATCAAACTTTCCTATATCCTCATCTCTCTTAATGTAGCACTTGCTTCCAAAAATCTTGAAATATTTAACAATAGGCTTATAACCAGACCATAACTCAAAAGGAGTCTTACCAGAAATACCATTAACATTTACTCAATCTAAAGTGTACACAACAATGTTTACAACTTCTCTCCAATAGATGTGAGGCACATTTCCTTCAATCATCATTGTTCTAGCAGCATCCAAAAAATTTCTTTTCTTTCTCTCAACAAATCCATTCCATTGAGGGGTTCGAGGAGCAGATAACTGTCTTTTTATCCCATGCTCTTCACAAAAAGAATTGAACTCCTTGGAGGTGAACTCACCACCTCTATCCAACCTTAAGCACTTTATCTTTAGACCTATCTCATTCTCTGCCATAGCTTTAAAAATTTTGAACTTCTCTAATGCTTCAAAATTTTCTCTTAAGAAAGCAACCCATATCATCCTAGAGTAATCATCAATAAGCATCATAAAATACCTTTCTCCTTGTAGACTTCTAATTCTGGAGGGACCACATAGATCAGTATGCACCAGCTCCAATATTCCATTAGAATGATGATTTTTACTCTGAAAGGAAACTCTAGTCTATTTACCCATCTGAAATTCCTTGCATATTGTATTAGCAGGCTTCACTAGCTTAGGTAGATCTCTTACTGCTTGAATGGATCTTACCTTGACAATGTTATCAAAATTCACATGACACAGCCTCCTATGCCATAACCAACTTTCATTTACTTGAGAAATTAAACAACTTACATTACCAACACTCAGGTGAAAAATATTACCTCTTGTTTTTGTACCTGAAGCAATCATATTTCCAAAGCTTCCAAGTATCCTACATCTTCCATCTTTGAACTAAAGATCATAACCCTTATCCACCATCTATCCAACACTCAACAGGTTATGCTTTAAGCCTTCAACATAAAGGACATCATCAGTGTTATGTTTACCACCAAGACAAATAGATCCTCTACCACAAATCACACCAACATTGTTATCTCTGAATCTTACAACCCCACCATCATATTTCTCTAGACTTACAAATTTTCTTTTGTCACTAGTCATATGATGTGAGCATCCGCTATCAATAACCCACTCATCATTTTCTTCAATTCGGGCTACAAGATCTTTCTCAACTTTAGCAGATTTAGTAGCCACCAGACCATTTTCCTTGATAGCAATGAAAACCCATTCATCTTCATTTCTATTTTCTTTATCAGATTCTTCATCAGTCACACCTTCTTCATCAAAATAACACTTCTTTTGAAATCTAGGTTTGTAAGCCTTAGACCTAGGAACTCTTTTAGGACACCTTGAAGCAAAATGACCTATTTTACTGCAAGAGAAACATTTAATGGGAAACTTTCCTTTATACTTACCTTGTCCTCTGCCTTCTTTCTTCACAGTCAATGCTTCTAGATCTTCAACCTCTCTTTCTTCTTCTTCAAGTTGTTTCATCTCTTCCTCATAATTGAATTTTTTTCTAGATTTTTCTCCTAGATCATATCTTTGCATGTTTCTTCCGGATACAAAAGCCTTAAACACAGATTCAGTCTTAGGGGTAGAATCACCAAATTCACTTAACTCAAAGGCAGCAAGTTTACCAATCAGCATATCCCTTGTCACATTTGTTACTAATCTGAACTCTTCAATAGAATGAGCCTTTGACTTGTAAGAGGGAGGCAATGATCTGAGCACTTTAGCTACAATTTCTTGTTAATCTAGAATATCACCCGCACATCTAATACCCATCACAATTTCATTTACTCTTGGCATAAAAGAAGGAATATTTTCATCTTCACCCATCTTCAAATTTTCATACTTTCCTTTCAAACTCTATAGCTTAGCGACCTTCACATGCACATCTCCTTCATACAAAGTCTCTAGCTTTGTCCAAATCTCATGAGCTATCTTCAAACCTATCACATTTGTCATTTTTGAATCCGTCAGAGCACTCAACAAAGCTTCAATAGCCCTGATATTAGTCTCAGCTTCTTTAATCTCATTGGGAGTGGAAGGACCATTCTGAGGAATAGTATAACTGTTCTTTGTAATTTTCTAGAAGGGTTCACCAATGCACCTCAAATGACACTCCATTTTGGCTTTCCATAGAGAGTAGTTTGTTCCATTGAATCTAGGGTTGTCCTTCTTGTATGATGCCATCTCAGATCACCTCAAGCTTTTAAAATTCTTTAGAGGAACCTGCTCTGATACCAATTGTTGAAAAAACAAGGACAAACAACTGAAATGGGGGGTTAATCAATTGTCACAGATTATTTAAACTTTTCAAACTTAACTTAATCTCAGATTCGATGCATAAACAATAAACCATAAATAATCAACACATTAGAAACACAAAGAACACCAAGATATTTACATGGAAACCCTGTTAAGGGAAAAACCACGGTGGATGTTAGTCCACAATATTATACCTTGTTAAAAGTATAGAGAAGAATAATGGGAATGCACATACATTTAGGCACACTGCCTAGAGCTCACTGCTCAAATACAAGAGGGCTCACTTCCCAAAGAAGAGAAATATGGATTAGATCTAAAGGGTATGAACTGAGAAAATAGCTTCTCCAAAAGCTTGATTACAATTCTAGTTAAGCACATAAATACTCCTTCACACTTTGCTCAAACTTCTTCACACTCTACTATGGAATCAAATGATTAGATCATTATTCACACATTTTCTCTTCCTCTTCTCTCACACACTTATGCACACACTACACTTTTCTCAAATAATCACTCATATATCTACAAGATGAATTTCATCAACAACTTTGTCAACCAAAAGAAATATGAAAATATAAAACATATATGCAATGTCGTCCCTAATTTACAATTAAATTTTTAATGCAAATCAAACACCGTCGGACAATATTATGTTGTGGCCCAAAACAACATCCTCAAGTGTGCCAAACATTCAAATTTTAATCTCCAAGGATCCACAACACATTACAACCACCATGTCATCCAAGAACATGAAAACCCAAACACACATGAGAAAAATCTTTGACCACAAACACACTGATCAATGCAGACATGACAAAAAGATAGAGAATGATCTAGAAGCATCAAAAATCAACAAGAACCAATAGAGAAACATCCGCAACAACTAAAATTACTAGAATCACATCAAATTCACTTAGGAATACTAACTGAAACCACAAAAAAATGTCAAAACACAACTATTCATAACACAATCAAAACTTCACGCAGACCTCTAAAACTTCTGGTGGATAAACTAGATACTCTTAGAAGTAAACCCTTTAGTCCACAATGATTTATCATCAATGTACTAAGCAAGACACCTTCATGACCTTCACTGTTCCACTAGCAACTTGCAACACTTTCTTTAACAATTTTCTCAATATCCCCGATATATACAACCTTCAATACATCAATGCTAATAGTGTTGACATCAATGACAACCACATATCAACAACACAACCACAACATCCAACATGACCTAGACCTGGTCCACAACATGTTGGATGGCCAATTGAAGCTTGATTCGTAGCATTTTTCTTTTTATCCTTTTTTTCCTTTTTTGTCTTTGATGGTGTATGTTGGCGATCTAGTTATGGATTCATATATCATCTGCATGTGTGTTCCTTTGTGATTATGTTCTTGTGTCATAGGATCTTATTCCTAGGGGCTTGGCCACCCTCTTGATTATAGTCATCCTATCTTACTAACATTTGTAAATTTGAACCCCTTTTGATTGTGTGGTTGGCTACTTTAGTGTGATTTTGAAGCAATTTCATCCTCTCACTAAAGTGGGGGCTAAATGTAGCATAGGAAAATGCATACCCTTACATTTTCACACTTGTTTGGGCCTACCTTGCTTTATTTATCCTTATTTATGTCTTAATTGGTCCTATTTTTCATCCAAAATCCTAATAAATTATATCTGTTTATGGCTAATCCCAAAAAACATCAAAGGGTAAATGATAATTTAATGATTCTAGTTGTGTGTACTTGATTTTTGGGTCGGGACTAAGACGCCTCCTAGGGTGTCTTTGTCCCCCAAAGGTCTTGGGACCCTATTTTCAAAGGAACCTTAATTGGATCCCTTTTTGGAGTTTGTGCCTTTGGTTTCATGCCTCAGGACTAAGACACCACCTGGGGCATCTTAGTCCCCCTTATGTTATTGTTGGGATTTAATTTCAAATCTTGGTGGGATTTAGCCTCCTTTAATTAATGAATTCATATGTTGACTTATTGTGGTGTAGTTTCAAGATATTAAGCATGGATGAGTATAAATACAAGGTTCTTTCATTCATTTTCATAACGAGTATTTTGTGAGAGCATTCCTAATAGCATAATTGAGTTCACAAGAGCATTCAAGAGCAATTCATCAAACATTTGGAGCCATCATCAAGATTCAAGCATCATGTCAAAGATATTATTGCATCATGTGTGTTTTTGAGCTAACATTTGTGATGTAGGGTTTTGATTCAGGTGGGCAATTCAAGTCAAGATCTATCAAGCATTCCTTTGATTCAAGATCTACATTCAAGCTAGCCACTTCACACAAGTTTCCAGATTTCATAACAAGGGTTTGGTGAGTTGCAACATAGCACTTTGTTCATTCATCATTTCCCTCCTTTATTTCATTTCATTCCAAGGTTTAATTACCAACAAGGGGTTTCACTAAGGAAAACCCCCATTTACTAATAATCAACAAGTTTTCCCTCTCTTGTGTGTTTATGTTTAAAGATTTAGGTTGAAGATCATTTCAAGTGCAAAGTTGCATTGCAAATTTGTCATCTTCATGAAAACTCACCTACAGGCAAGATTTGGAAGCTTCATAACCTGAGATCAGAGAAGGAAGTGCAGGAATTGAGCCTCAAGATCAAATTTCAAAGTTGCAAAAATTTATATCGGGACTAAGTTAGAAGGGTGTCTGAGTCCTTCAAGTGGTATTTTGTAGAGATTCTTTCAGATTCTATTCCGACATCTAAATATTTCACATTTTCCTTAAAAAATAGTAGCGGTAATAAGACAACAGTAAGGAAATCTTAACCCTCCCTGGCATATTTTGACAACATTTTTTCATTTATATAATTGTCATCACATTTCCAGGCTTCTCAAGTACACATACCCTAACTTATTGTTTCTTAATTTCATCATTTACATTCATTACTTTGCTTGCACTATTAGGTTTTGTGACTTGAATGTTAAGTTATCTTTCCAAGCTTTTTCTTGGTGGCGAACCCCTCAAAGCTTAAAGAACCCCCTCCTAGGTCTTCCTTGTTGAGAATTGACTCACCTTTGAGTTGATAGTCAATCCAATTTGGGATCCTAGGGCATATTTGAATGATAATTGGAGAATTGTGGTGTTCTATGACTAGGCCATAAAGCATCCCTATTTCCCCTATTGTTCACTAAATTAGAAAAAAAATGTACATATATACAAAAATTATATTTTTTTTAGACATTTTTTATTCCTTAGATCATCTCAAGATGCAAGAGAAGAGTATATTGAGCTTTTAGAAAACCTACATGCAAATTTGATTAGCCCTTCAAATATTCTAAATATAGAAACTACAAAAGATCTATCTTAGCAAGTTTATGCCCTAATACCATGTTATAATTGAAAGGTGGAAAATTGTATGCTTTTCTAGGGTTTAGGACCTATAATGACAATCTTCACTCTCTCATTCAAGAACAAACCCTAGAGATCTCAATGCAAAGGAGAAAGAGATCTTGCAATAAGGTTGTCCTAGGGGTTGAATGTAAACTAATGAGGGGTTCACCACCAAGTTGAGACTTGGAAAGAAAAATGCAATGTAATGTGTAATGATGAATCCTAATATGACGCAAACTCTAAATGACCTAGAGATGAAAATGAGACAAAATAGAAAGATACAAAATGGAATGTGTGCACCTGAGAATCTGGATATGACTGGAAGAAGGTATGAAACACTAGAAATTATTTTTTTAATGATGACTAGGACTCATTCGCCAAGTTGAGCGAATCAGTCGAAAATTTGGGTTTCTATGCAAGAACAAGAATCTGCCAAATGGATACCCGAATCTGCAAAATCTTGATTTTTGATCAAAACTGGGAATCATTCGCCAGAAGTGGAGAATTAGTCCAGTTAGGGTTTTTTGGAACTTCAAAGTCTAAATCTACTCTTCTCAATTTGCTCAATTTGTTTCTTCAAGTTTTTGGATCTGAATCTCTATAAATCAACCTGTAGGTGTTCTCCAATGTTCTCCAATGCTTAATAACAAATTTGACAACTTTGGGCACTTAGACAACTTTCTCCAACCTTTCTCTTCAATGTTTCTTCAATCTAAACCTACAAATCACACATTAAAGAGAGGGAAAAATGTTGTTTTGTTAGTGGATAGGGGTTTGCCTTGGCCAAACCCTGTTTTGGTAATCAAACCTTGAAATAGAATGAAATAGGAATGGAGAATGATGAATGAACAAGATATGATGTTGCAACTCACCAAACCCTATCAATGAAGTGTTACAAACATGTATGCAATGGCTCCAATGGATGTAGATCTTGAATCTTGCTTGAAGATGATAGATCTTGAATGGAATTCTAGCTTGAATCATGAAACCCTAAATCACAATTGTTAGCTCCAAAACAAACATGATGCATGGAGACTTTGACATGATGCTTGATACTTGAATAATGCTCTAAACTACTTGATAATCTACCCTTGAATTCTCTTGAATGCTCTTAAATTTTCTTGTGAACTCAAACTTGGTATGAGGATGAATACTTGAATGCTTGGGGTGAAAATGAGTGAAAGAAACTTGTATTTATACTCAATTATGCAAAAATTCTAGAAATTACAACACTACAAGCCGACATCAAATCTAGGAGGATAAAATCTTAACAAATTTTGAATTAATTTTGATTTTGGGCCACATGGGACTCATTCTCCCAAGGTGGTGAATGAGTCCCATTAGGCATAATTTTTGGGACCATTTTTAAAAATGCTTAAAAAGGTGTGAAACCAGGTTCGGGACCCAAATACCTAGGTGGGACTCATTCACCCAAGGTGGCGAATGAGTCCCAGATCACTAAATCTGGGCCACACAAGCTGAAAACACATGAATTATGATTGGATGTTGATTTGTGTCGAGATTACCCTTGAAAAGATGCATTAAATGAGGCTTTTGGATGTAAAATATGGCCAATTAAAGCATAATAAATCCCAATTATTAATGACAACCCTCAAAAAGTGTGAAAGTGTGTTACAACACTTTACAACATTTCAAATAAGGCAAGATTAAGGTTTATTTTGATTAAAAAGAGGTTTATTAGGTTTAGTTGATTGATAAAACCTTAGGAAAGTGTGAAAGTGTGTTACAACACTTCACAACACTTTAGCAAGGTACCATTTAAATTCATCAGTTCAAAAGAGCCAGGGACCTAATGAGAATGTGTCAAACACATTACAACATTAAATCAAGGCATCATTAGGCTCACTTCTGCAAGGAGGGCTCAAACAAGTTTGAAAATGTCCCTTACAACATTTTTCAACACTACAATAATTTATAAATAGATGTATATGTCAAATCTAGTGCTATAAAATATATTATATTAAGTTAAACTAAAACTAAATTACCAAAAATAGTTAAGTCTCTAGAAAACTAAAAGATCTCCCAATGCTTCTTTTGTTATTCAATTGAAAGGAAAGAGAGCTAAAAACATATAGTCTTATAGTTTAAAAATCCAATAAGGATGACAAAAATACATAGAATCAAAGATTAAGGATTTCTTACCAAAGTTTTCAAATTTTTGAGGATAAGAAAAACATATAATCCCATAGATTGTGCAACTCATTATCATATCCTAACTCAAGTAATTAAAAATAAATTATCTAAGTAAGCTTAAATAATATGTGAAGTACCAAACATAGCATGAATACATTTAAAGTAATAAATATTACACTATTGGCATGGCACAATTTAGTGATTTTTTTAGTGGCTAATATTTTCCAATTGGTTAATAGTTGAAATTTGGGAATCTAAAATTGGCTAACATTTCAAGCTATAACGTGACATGAATTGCCACATTTTTACAAAATTTTATTATAGTCTTATTTAAATCGCCAAAGAATTTATTTTATTAAAAGATTTAACTCAAAAATTTACCACAATATTTTATACATGATTAGATCAAATTTGCCTAAATTTTATAAATTACAGTAGAAATCTATATTAATTCGCCATTAGGATATCATAATTATTAGTTTCTTTAAGACCATATTTCTAATCTTTAATTTTCACCATTAATTTACAATAAAATCTAATCGCCCTTGTTGTATTCCATGAGGTAAAATGTACCCACAATCGGTAATGCTCATGGGGACCACCATTTTGGGTCTCATGAGTATTATAGAGTGTGGGTACATTTTACCTCACATAGTACTATGAGCACCACAAATCTGCAAAATAACTTAAACTTCAAAACACATTAGCATGGTTAGTTCAAACTATGCAAATACCATAATGCTCCTATGAAATAATCCATCATGTCTCACAATGTAAATAAAACAACTAATTAAGAACATAAAAAAATATAATGGATACCTATCCCATAGTGGATAGGTGTCACTTTGTTGTGAAAAGTGACCCTTTCCCAACCCTTGACAAGCTTGATGTTGCAAATGATAATGGTCAAAATTAGCTCTCAATGTGAAGAGAGTAACTTTGCATGAATTGTGGATCAAGTTGTGGAGGAGTAAATCAATGGAGATGATCTCTATTTATAGAATAGAATGATAAAAGAATGCCAAACATGGAGGATGTGGGACTAAAGATCCACCAATAGGAAGGAGCCACTTGTCAACTTGTGAGTGAATAGAGGATGTGCAAGTTTTGGTCAATGTGCCAATAAATGAGATTGGTTGGCCTTTTTCAAATTTTGATGAGGGCACAGCCCGAGACACAAAAATAACCCACAAACAAGAGAATAATTTTATTATTCAAAAAATGGAGCTTCTTACATGCAGAGGATCTCAAATCCCCAAGTTCTACAACACATGCAAGTTACAGAAAGCTACAGAATAACCCTTTCGCAATATGCGAGCTTGTCCCCCAAAAGTTACCCAAAAATTAGAAACCCGGCCATAAATAGAGCTCCTCATTAGTTTGGAGCCAAAAAAACATTCAAATTTGAGTTTAGGCGGTTTGGCGCTGAAAATTTACAACATGAAGTTCAAATTTCAAAAGAGCATTTGCAATTGTATTCTAGGAAAGTGCTACCAACTTCTCGGGCCATAACTTTTTGATCCGACTCCAATTCGCTAATCGCTTGGAACCTGCTGAAAGGTCTCTCAAGT
>VDFB02001138.1:0-20293 GCA_007258455.2 Sequoia sempervirens
CATACTTTTGAAAGCAGAAGCACCAACTCCATCTTTTCAAAACTTGAAGCCTTGTGGTTTCTATTATTTGGTCATTTGATCATTTAGGGTGTTCTCAGATGGTTTGCGGTCATTCTATTTCATTTAATAAGGATTCAATACCATTTTTGTATGTATTAGGTCAATTGAGTCATGATGTAAAGAAATTGATCAATAAGGGGATTCATGTGGTGAACCTTGTAATTTAAGTGTTTTAGGGTTATTTGTGTTAAATAAGGGCTTCACAGACCATTTCTCATGTAATTTGAGTCTTAGGAAGGATTTTTTTAATATTTGCATAAGAAATATTGAAAATTTGCAAAATGCAAAAGTTGTAAAAACTGCCAAAAGCCAAAATTAGCAATTTTAGTGGAAGACAAAAAGACAGAAGTTCAAAAGGAAAGCATATGCATTGGGTAAGATCAAGAGACATTTTAATTTCTATTTTAAGTCCATTCAAGGCTAATTATTCAATATAGAAAATTTGGTTAATGTTTGATTCAAAGTTTTCAACGCTTTATTTCTGATTTTTCATTGTATCTCCTGATTTTACTGTATTTTCAGAGTTTCCTTCACCTGTAAAGACCCGTACATTCTTAGATATCTCTCTCATTCATGTTTTCATGTAGTATTGTGAATTAGCTTTCATTTTCTTCCATTTAGGGCTTCCAATATTCGTTTTGGAGGGAGAAATACTGATTTTTCTATAGTAGCCTATGTAACAGATTTATCACTATTTTGTGATTAAAAAACATATTTTTTGTCTTCCCACCTACTGTAAAGCCATGTGACTTAGTTGGAAGACTTGCATGCATGTATATTAGGTTTGGAATGAATTTTCTTGGCGAGGGGAGTCTTTAAGTCTGAATTCTTACGATGCCTAGGCAGAAAATGTTAAGTTTCTATGTGAAAATGTTGGTTTCAAGTTGTCTTTTCATGGATTTGTGTTGGGATTGAGTTTAGGAAGGGTTGGAAGGTCTGAGAAGAACTAGGGAAACATGTTTTATTTTTTGGTTTTGTGTATTGTGGCTATTTGAGTGAAGATCCTAAGAAACCTTAGATTTTAGGAGGGAAAATGAGGGTTTGTTGGAGCAGCAGGTTAGCAGACTTGTATGGAGTATTTGACCAGAAAATTTGTGGTTTTGAAGCACAATTTGTGATTTTCTAGGATATCTTGTTATGAGAAGAAGTTTAAAGGTGGGTTTGTTTGTAAAATTGGGCTAGTTCTTGTAGCCCTTGAGCATGATACCTTGATGTTTCTTTAAGCTTTGGCAGATGAATCTTAGGTGGAAGCTTGGATCTGTCTTCTTGATGAAGTATGAATGTTATTTGGATGATCAATGGATTTTTTTACAATTCTCTTTAAGGAATTGGTCTTTTAGTTGTTCAGTGGTGAATTGAAGACTATAGTGCTGACCTTATGGAAGCTGGATTAGATATATGAACTTGAGTTGGTTTCTTGGTTCTTAAGTCTGAATTTTTATTCCTCCACCTTGCTCTACATCAGTTGATATGCCTTCAAAAAGGCCTTGTGAACGTTGTATGTTGTTGGCAATCATATTTTTGAAAAAATACCAAAAGGCTTTGTTTTCTAACGTTTTTATCTCTTTAGAAGCAAAGAAGTTGGGACAGCAGGCATGTGTTCCAAAATAAGTGTATCTGAAAATGATAGATGTATTTAATGGCCAAAATGGGTACCCTAAAATGTATTTATCCTATAAAGATTCATTGTGGTTTGCATGTTACACCCGATTTAGTGTTTTAGCACTTACAAGCAAATTTGGTCTTCTAGTGCAAGCAATTGTGAAATCTGATTAAATAGTGTTGTAAGAAGGTGTTTTAGCTTTTTTCATGTCAAAATAAAGATGAATAAAGTGTACCAAGGTCTGGTAAAAGTTTGGAAGCAAGATTTGAAGGTTAGGTGTCTTTTTGCCTTGTGAAAAGTTGCAATGTCGTGCAACTTTCGTTCTCTAACTCATCTGACCAAACGGACTATTCCAACACATCTGAATATGCATGTTTACACTAGGAATGGTCCTCTTTCACACCCAAACACGCGGAATCACTTCAAGCTACGTTCAACTAGATCGATCCCTTAAGGGTCCAAAGGGCAAAATGGCTGCAAACTTCAGCATGAGGTTACTCGAACACCGTGATGCTTAGAAACTTCTCATCTGATCCTATGGGATCGCATTGGTCCCCTCTACAATAACCTCTCTCGGTTTTTGTTATCTCACAGTGGTTTTTTTGTAGTGTCCAGTTTTTAGTTGATGGAAAAAGTGTCAAATGGAAGCAGTGGAAAGTTGCAAAGTGGTGCAACTTTCGTTCTGCAACTCGTGTGACCAAACGGACTATTCCAACGTGTTTGAATAGGAATTTTTACACTATGAATGGTCCTCTTTCACACCCAAACACACGGAATCGCTCTGAGCTACGTTCAACTGGATTGATCCCTTAAGGGTCCAAAGGAAAAAATGGCTCCAAACTTCAGCATGAGGTTACTCGGACACCATGATGCTTAGAAACTTCTCGTCTGATCCTATGGGATCACGTTGGGCCCCTCTACAATAACCTCTCTTAGTTTTCATTATCTCGGAGTTTTTTTTCCCGTAGTCTCCATTTTTCAGTTGATGGAAAAAGTGTCAAATGGAAGTAGTGGAAAGTTGCAAAGTGGTGCAATTTTCGTTCTGCAACTCGTGTGACCAAACAGACTGTTCCAACGCATCTAAATAGGCATTTTTACGCTATTCATGGTCCTCTTTCACACCCAAACACGTGGAATCGCTCCTAGCTACGTTCAATCAGATCGATCCCTTAAGGGTCCAAAGGGCAAAATGGCTGCAAACTTCAGCATGAGGTTACTCGGACACCGTGATATTTATAAACTTCTCGTCTGATCCTATGAGATTGTGTTGGGACCCTCTACAATAATCTCTCTCGGTTTTACATTATCTCGAGTGGTTTTTTTCAGTGGTGTCGGTTTTTCAATTGATGGAAAAATTATCAAAATGCAGCAGGTCAGAGATTTGCAGGTGGTGCAATTTTGTTACGCAACTTCGTGTAACCAAATGGTATTCCAGCATTCAAATAGGCATTTTATGCCGGAATGGTCCTCTTTTGCACCCAAACACGTAGAATAAGCTTGAGCTCACGTTCTTGAATCGATCCTTAAAGGGTCAAAGGGAAAAATGGCTACAAACTTCTTAACTTGCATGAGATTTTCCGGACTAGTGATGTATAAACTTCTTGTCTGATATACCAAGTTGCATTGCGGGCTATCGCCTCTCTCGGTTTTTATTTATCACAAAATTATGGTTTTCGAAGTGGTGTCAATTTTAGAGTTGATGGAAAAAGTGTCAAATGTCTGGCAGTGGAAAGTTGCAAGGTGAATTGCAATTTTGATTACGCAACTTCGTGTGACCAAAGCAATTTGTTCCAATGCATCGATTAGGCATGTTTCACGCTAGGCATCGTCCTCTCTTTCACACCCAAACCGTGGAATGCTCGAGCTCGTTAGGATGTTCGATCCTTAAGGGTTTGAGTGTGGTATCGTGAAAATAGGCCATTCCTCCTATTGTTGGTACGTGTCTCACCGGTATGAGTGATGTAACTTGGTTTTGGTAGCTTGATATACAAATTCTGTGATGCTGGGGTTCAATTTGTATGATTTTGAAAAGAAGCCAACTGAGTAGAGTTATCAACGTTATTCGTAAATCATAAGAATTTGTTTAGTACACTAGCCATTTTGATGCCTTCTTGTAGTATCAAACATTATTTTGTATGATTGTTACATCGGTTTTCGAAGTGGCAACTTAATATAGCTCCATAATACAAAATTTGGTTCAAGCTGATTTTCATGTGAAAAAAATGTGAATCAAATCACGTTGATGTGAAAAAAAACCATGAGACCATCGCTTGTGGTGCAGGAACACCTAGGTCATGTAATGCCTTCAAGAGGCTAAGTTGTCAAAAATGTATTTAAGTCCATGTAATGCCAAAATTAAATGTAATCAAGGCATGAAAAAGCACAAAGTGTAATATTGTCAAAATGCTAAATATGTAAAAGAGAGAAAAAGAAATAATGTGAAGAGACAAAACAAGAAAATCAAGGAAGAGGACGAGTCATAGGTCGTTCAAGGAAGATGAAGAGGTAGTTGATGGTTGGAAACTTATTTAAAATCATTGTAAAGGTTGAGCAAAGAGATCATTGTATTCTGGAAGAATTAAAATAACAAAGAGTTCCCTGTTTTAGCTTATTTTTTGTGTTTTTCAGTTGTTTCTTAACTTGTATGGACTGTGCAAGAGTTTAGGGTTCAAATTTAGATTGTTTCTAGTAGGTTGGGGAATCACCATTTTTTTGCATCCATTTGGGAAGGAATCCATTAAATTTAATGTTTGTTTGAGCATTCTTCTTATGGCTCGGTCTGAAATCATGTGCATTGAGTTTTGAGAGTCTTATAAGGCATTTCCACACTACTCCACCAATGTAGGTCAGGTAGATTGCTGGAGTAGATTAGGGATAGGTTATTTTTTATGTTTTGATGTTTTTTAGTGGAGGAAAAAGCAAGAATACCTTGAAGGAGCTGCTACTACACAAGAAATTTTGAGTTTTCTAGTCAAAATGAACAGTTTCTAGCATGATAGTGGAGAAAGAACAAGTGCATGGGTTAGAAGATGTTTCCAAATGCCTTTTTAGATGTATTTTGACATGTTCCAATGGTTGGCCGGAGGTTTTGAGGTTTGCATGTAGCCTAGACAGGAAACCCTCATTGATTTTTGAGTTTTTCACCCTATAAACAAGGGTTTGTCAATATACTGTCAAAAGGAGTCTTTTAATCCCTGAAAATGGATAAATTGGGATTTTTTTGTTATGTCTAATGACTTTTTTGAGGTTTTAAGTGTTTTGGGAATGTTTGAAGGGGGTCTTCTTTGAAAATCAGGCCTATTTTAGTAGCCTTTGACAGCGTTCAGACTAAAAACTGCTTATTTTTTCAATATAAGTTATTTTGAGTTTTTGATATGAGGACATGGGCATTAAGAGGTCTCTAAAAGTGTTTTGGATCTTGGGTTTTGAAACTAGTGTGTTTGGTTTACCCGATTTAGGGCATGAATGTCTCATTGAGAAGTAGTGCCTTGACTGCTCAGAGAATAGAAGTCTGACCTAACAATGATCAGTGAGTTGATTTTGGGATAATGTTGTCTAAGTGATGGTTTTAGGGATGTATGGAGTCTTGGACAGGGTTTAGAAGTGAGATATGTTGTTTTGACAGTTGGACAGTGAGGAGACTTGGTGTAAAATAATTCATGAAATTGTAAGCTCAGTCAAAACAAAGTTAAGAAAGCAAGTTCCTGATTTGTATCAGTTGTAATAATGATGTCCACAGTGCTTGATGGTCTGGTAAAAGTCTAAAAGCAAATTGTAATAATGGATTGACTATTTGGGACAAGTTGAATGAATTGATTGAATGGAAGAGTGCCTTGTTCAAAATGGTGTTTTTGAAATGCATGTTGATCTAATTAATTGAATCAAAGTTTTCTAAAATGGTTTTTTGCTTTGATTGAGTCAATTGGAATACAGATTTGTGGAAGGATAAATGATGAATGATAAGAGAATTTGAGTGGATGAAAAGTAGGTGCAGTGAAATGTTGAAATTTTTGTTTTGATCTTCTCCAGCATGAGTTTGGGACAAAGTCCCTGAGTTGTTGATTGAATTAGCAATCTTTGTGTGCATCGGCTTATTGCTTACTATTATGCTTTGATAGATTTTCCAAGCATCCATGGCTTGTTTAAGAAAGCACCTATTTACAGGCTTTAGCCATGCTTGTAAGGCAATGAACTATTGCGATAAAATAACGATGGAGCATGTATGAAAAATATGTGTTAGCATAGACAAAGCTGATGAACTCTTGAAAAAATGCCTCAAAATGAGGTCTCATGGTGATGGAATGGCATGACGAATGCCATGACAAGAAAATTGCTATGGATTGTCATGGCATTCCATCACCATTGAGACCACATTTCTTTGAGGCTTTTTTTCAAACAGTTTGTTGCCTTTTCTATGATATTGCTTATTAGTATGCTTTGATAGATTTTTTCCACAAGCATCCATAGCTTTTTTGGAAGCACCTATTTTAGGCTTTTAGCCATAGCAACAAGGAAGTGAATTGTTTGATAAAATGCTTTGGTAAACATGTATGATAAATGTAATAGCATAGATAGGCGGTGGCTATTTGAAAAATGCCTCAAAGAAATGGTCTCATGGTGATGGAATTCCATGATCCACAACAATTTGCTTATCATAATTTCCACATGAGACCCTTTCTTTGAGGCATTTTTCAAGCAGGTTCATCCTATTGCTTACTATTATGCTATGATATATTTTTCTAAGCATCCATAGCTTTGTTTTGAAAGCACCTATTTTTAGGATTTTAGCCATAGCGGTAAGGCAATATGAACTATTTGATAAAATGCATTGATAAACATCAGCATGAAAAATAGCATTGCTTTATAGACAAAGGCAGGTGAACTCTTTGAAAAAGCCTCAAAGAAATGTGGTTCATGGTGATGGAATGGCATGATGAATGCCATGACAAGCAAATTCTGCTATGGATTTTCATGGCATTCCATCACCATTGAGACCACATTTCTTTGAGGCCTAAATAGTTCATACTATTGCTTATAGTATGCTTTGATAGATTTTCCAAGCATCCATACCTTTTTGGAAAGCACCTATTTTGGAAAACTTTAGCCATAGCAACAAGGAAGTAGATTGTTTGATAAAATGCTTTGGTAAACATGTATGATAAATGTAGTAACATAGACAAAGGCTGACTGAAAAAATGCCTCAAAGAAATGTGGTCTCATGGTGATGGAATTCCATGACAATCCACAACAATTTGCTTGTCATGGCATTCCACCACCATGAGACTGCATTTCTTTGAGGCATTTTTTTCAAACAATTCATTCCCGTGTCTATGCTATTGCTTACTATTATGCTATGATAGATTTTTTCTAAGCATCCATAGCTTGTTCGAAAGCACCTGTGATAGCAACAAGGTTGGATTGAGAAAGTCACAATCTCAATGCTCTGAGTCCTTGCCTTGAGAACTCCTAAGGAATCTTTTTCCCTCTGACCTCTAAGTCCTATTCCTGGTAAGAGAACCCCTGGTCTTGCTAGCCAACCCTGCTATCTTTCACAATGCTTTATGGTTCATTTCCAACCTATCTCCGCTACTTTCTTTACCAATCAGTTCTTGGTGCTCTTTCTTCACATTTCACCATCTAGCCCTTAATTCACTTAAAGACTAGCCAACTCCAAATGCTTTCCTACCTGTTACAAGGGTGTGTGACACCTTCCCAGGCTTTCAAAGTTATCTTTTCCAGGTGTTTGAACAAACACCAAGCTCCAATTCTTCATCATTTTCTTAAAACTCTATTTTAGGTTTTGGGCAGGGCTACAAGCCTTGAGCCCCCTTTTAGGCCTCCTTGCACAAGAAAATTGATTAGAACTCCCCTCCTTCAACTAGTTGGGACAAACTCCCTTCTGGCACACTGGCTTAAATTCCAAAAGCTAAAAGATTATTAAGGTTTGGGCCTCTCTCTGTTCATACACAGGCAAAACACAAATTTCACAAGAAACTAGGGTTTCTTTGACATTTCTTGGTTTGTTTTGCTTTACAAGCCTCCAGATGTTCAATCACGGGTCCTATCTTCCTGCCCAACCTTTGTGAAGATTCTTGTATCCATCCACACTCATTTGATGTTAATTACCACACACCCCTGCCACGTTAGGATCTTGACTTTGACTGTCTTTCCTTGCCGGGCCTTCAAGCTCGCCTAGGAACAGTCACTAGCTTGCTTCCTAAACCTTTACTGATCCCTAAGTCTACATTATTTAGAAGAATGGAGTTTAGTTTTGTCTCCACAACACCCATACTTCTTGGTATGGGCAGAAGACTAACTAAAACTCCATTTTTCTGCGCATAACCAGTCCAAACAGCAACTAACAAAACATAGAATTTACAAAAAGAAAATTGGAAGTGATGAAAACACTAGCTATTAAACGAGACTAATACTAAAAAGAGCTTCAATACGTGTTATTCCATGTAACAAAATGCCTCTCCTAATTCATTAACAGCAACCATGAGGCAAGGACAGGAAATCAGATTTTTTTACACACAAAAATCACTGTTTTTTTCATTCACATGAAAACTGCCAATATTCCCAACTTCCAAACTACTCCAAAGGTCGAGCACCACCTTTTTCCATGCTCAAGAATCAGTTAGGTTTATTGCTCGAGCCAAAGAATGGCCAAAAGCACACTGTTTGAAAACACAGTGTGTTTTCCAATTTTCACAAAAACTTAGGAAATGACCACAAAAAGATTTCCCAATTTATTCAACTCCTAACCTCAACAACAAAGGTCCACAACCATCAATAAGATGATGCACAAGACCAAACCAAAACAACAAAAAGGCATTTTAAACCCAAAACTTCAAAAATAAGCTTGCTTGTGTGGCACTTTGGCAGGTGCTCCTGCACCACATTTCATGATCACGGGATCAAAAGAGTATTCTCTCATTTTGGAACTTTTGCTTACTAAAAAGGTTAGAAAAAATTGAGGTTCATCAATGGTGAAATTTGAAATTTATAATTTTTGCATGTATAAAATAGAGAATTGTAAATTATGAATCCATTTCAATGGAAGATAAATTAACCCATAATAATTTTTTATTTAGAATAATTTGAGATTATGACCAAAAAAATTTATATTTGAATTGCATTAATTTATATGCTACACCCAAATAGTGATTTGGTGTGGTGAACATAGGAATTGAAGTATAGAGCATAGGAAAGAATATGCTTCACTTCAGGTATATATGTTGGAATTGGGTTCCCTCGTATTGTAATTGGAATTCATAGTCAATTTGAAAAAATGTAACTTTGAGCAATTTTAATGACACTCATTCTCTTATCTCTAGAATCGTCGTTCTTATTTTCAATTTTATTTTCTATCCAATGTTAGACACAAGGAGCGCCATTTATGTGTGTGATTGGTTGAGACCTTGATTGTATGTGTTTGTGCTTGTTTTGTATTTAGAGTATTTGGAATGTCTATGAGACATACTCCCCTTGATTTTTGTGAGTGTGATTGTTGTTCCCATGTGAAATTATCTCTTATCATTGTGTGGTGGACTTACAAACATCACATATTTAGGTGGTGGTCAACCACCATTAGAGACTACTTGATCAATTCTAGAATGGTACAGGATCATGTGCAACATGAAATATTTTTATTTCATTTATAATAATTTTGTAAAATATATAATTCAAGATGTTGATGTCCACAAATTTATTTTTTATAATTTATATTAGAACATTTTGTTGGACAAATTGTAATCCACCACCATAACTAGTGATGAAGATATCATTATTATTATTATCATTTTGTTGCAAGTATTTGTAGTTGGTGTTATCATTGATGTGAATTTGTTCATATTGTTGGTGACTATTGGAAGCTAATTGATGGTTCAGAAGTTGTGATGGTGCTTTGATTAGTTTGATTATATTGTCTTTAGTAAGTTTTGCTAGTTTCAACCTCTAGTTTTTCTTTGATAAGCATGTATTACATTGAGTTGCTATGTTGTAGCTGGTATTCTAGATGATGAGAATGTGTTTTTGGTGCTTGGTTTCCAAGTGCTACATATTTAATTGTTTAATGGTGTTTGTAAACACATAAAATTGACCTAAACCTGCAAACTTCATTTTTCTCCATATTTCTTCTCAACATAATTAAAATATTTAATTATGTCCTCTAGTCCAAATTCAACTATTAATTAACTAATTCTCAATTATTTAATTAATTTGTATATTTTATTCCTCCTGACTATTTAAATAAATAAATTACATTTATTTTATTTAAATATGTCGCTAATTTCTTATGTCTCTCTATAATTATATAAATTCCTAAATTTATTTAATTATTATTTTTTACTATTTCCTCCAGATTATTTTAAATAAATAAACTTTTATTTATTTTATTTAAATACATAATAATTAATTCATATGTCTTCTTATAATTAAATAGAAAGTGGTATGATTTATTGTTGTCCTATGTCCATTTTTCTCCATAATTAAATAATTATTATTATTTAATTATCTTATTGACTTTTCTTCTAATTTTAAATAAAGTCATTTATTTAAAATTACCCACTTTCTATTTTCGCACCAAGTAAATAATTTGAAATAATTATTTACTGTCACATGACCCCACCACTTTTGAATTAAATTAATTTTTAATTCAACAATTCAACTCATCCTCTTAAATCAAATAATTTTAAATTATTATTTGATTTTCTAGCAGCTTTGTTTTCTATGCCCAATATCTCCTTGTCACATGCATTCTTGACCTTTGATTATATTTTCCTGAAATCAAATCTCATCCCTTCATTTCAAATTTTTCCCTAACCCTAATTGTTACTTGTCACATGTAATTTCAGCCTTTGATCTTAGGGAATTTCTCAACTAATAGTTCTGGCCATTTATCCAAAATCGACCTTTCTATAAAAAGGAAATTTCAACCTCATTTGGACACCTCTTGACTTCATGATTTCATGCTTCAAACTTTAGGCTTGCATACTTCATACTTGCAATTGTTGAGTAGAAATACTTTAATATTTCCTTAGGTCTTAGTCATTGTCATAGTTTCTCACAAAAATTTGAGGGAAAATGACATTTTATAGTAAATAGAGAGGGGCAATGAAGGTTAATCCTAGAGGACATGAAGGCTATTTGGTGAAACTCTTCCTTTCTTTTATGTTATTTTCCTCTTGTGTGCTTCATTATTTAGCTAGGGTTTCTTTTATGCATTTTATTTCATGCTAACCTAGATTTTTACCTTAGTTACATTGGTGAACCTGATGTGAATAATATGTTTTGCAATTTCTATATGGCCTTCATTTTTTTGCAAGTACAAGTATAGAAAGCTACAAATGCAATTTTATGAGTCGCATTTGATGCGTCACGATGAATCTGTGCTCAAGAACAATGCATCTATAGAAATGAGCCATATTCAACACTCGTAGAGATGCATTTGTTGTGTTGCAATGCATTTGATAGCTTGAATGACGCATATGTGATTGACCCGCATTTAAAAGATAGAAGGACACATCTCTTGCAGGTTTACTCTTGGTGTTTGGAAATGTTTTCTAGTTTTCTCATTTTAGGTTTAGTAGGTTAGGGATTTTTGGTTATTAATCTATTTTTGGCAGCATATGGTAAGCTGGAAGGAGATACTAACCCTTATTATTTTGTTGATTTTATAGATCCTTTTCAATTCTAAAGAAACAAACAAACAAACAACCACAATTTGCATATCACACCTCATGGGTTAAAATGAACTTGCATTCACACTCATGGGATTAAAATGAACACAACTTTCATTCACACTCATCAAGGCTAAAAATTTACTTGCATTCTCATAGAATGGGCTTAAAATGAACTTTGCTTGTCTCATATTAAGTTGGGATAAAATGAATGAGTGTTTGATGTGTCTTGTGGTGTAGTGATAACTCCTTAGTGTGTATGCAATTCTCTTGCACCTTGTTACGATCCTACGAAACAAAAACACTTAGGGGTTGTTGCTTTGCCACCCACATATTTCAATTTGGGCATTAAAATGAACAATATTGCTTCCTTTTGTGTAACCCTAATTTAATAATAAGAGTATCCTCTCCCCTTGTGCACTTGTGCGATCCTGGGTGCAAGAGAAATTGTTATTAACTCTAGTTGGGCCTTCCTTGGTGGGAAAAAGTACTCACCCCAAGGCAAATCAAATTGGAAATGAGTTATAGCCAAGCTACTCCCAACCATTATACAAATGTGAATGCTACTAGAAAACTTAGCATTACAAGTGTGGATGTGTCACATAGATAAGTGATTCCCTTAGTACCTACATGGTGCATAAAAACTTGTAGAGCGTAATCTTTGTAGGCTAGGAAACCTCCTTATGGGAGATAATCTTGCCTCATGTGTGGCCACCTAAATGGATGGCCTTACTAAAAAAAATTTGTGTAGTTTCCAAAATCCCTTTCTATTCGCTGGTGCAGGAATGGTCGTTTCCAATCCATCCCACATTCTCATGGTTCTTAGTAGAGATGAAGATTTTTTCATGGGAGATTCATGAGAACATGAAGCTTGGTTGACCTAGAGAAGTGAGTTCCATGGAGGGGAACCAATGTGGCCAAGCTATTAATTCATTTCCTAAGAATAAGTGTGTCTGAAGTAATCCAAGTGGGAATCCAGTGAATATAGTCCTTGCCATCCATAGGCTTGTGCTGATTTTCAATGTGCTTGTCTCCAACAATTCAAGAAAAAATCATGTGTTTTTCAAGTGTTTTTTGATTCAATGAACACATAAAAAACCTTTTAAAAATCTAGAAATTATAGTCAAACTGAAACAACTTCACAAATTTTCCAAAATTGCAAGACAACCAGACTCTGTTCAAATTACAACTCAACTTAAACTCTATAACACACATCTGACTGTATAGAAATGCATTTGATAGACAAAACAATGCATTTGACTTAGTGTTCAAACCACATTTGTTATGTAAAACAACACATCCATTGTCTAAAACAATGCATTTGTACCCTGCAATACAACTGCTATCTGAAACACTGTATTTTCTTGTCACTTAGGAAAACGACAGTTATTTTCCTAGTTTGAAACCAAAAATTTTGAATATGTTTCTAAACATATTTTCCCAATGGTACCTGTTAAAAAACTAGAAAATATTTTCTCAAATTTTCCATCTTTGCACCCTTTATTTCGCATTTTGCTTTCACCATAGGTTTACCATTGGAAAATTCTAGTTGCATCTTAGGTCCACAATCATTTTCAGCATAGAAAAACTATTAGGTCTTCATTTTATAGACTTTAGATTAAGAAAAATTTCCATACTTTTTGAAACCATTGTCTTCAAAAGTAGATTTTCATTGGACCAAGTCAAAATCACTACTTTAGTCTTTGTTATCTTATGTGGGACATTTCCAACTCATTAGTCTAGTTTGGAAACTCACTTTGTCACTTTATCATTTCACTTGGTCTTACAAATAGTCCTTTGACAATTAAAATTGAGACATTGGCCAAACTTTGGATGGTTAGTCAACCCTTTCCTAAAAATCTCCTAAAATGGATTACATTTTAGAGTTTTATTGCACCTTCCATTTGCATAAATATACCCCAAATACTTTAGTCTTCCATCATTTTTCACTCCTTTTAGTCCTCACCATTACTTTGCATTAGACCTTCTCTTTAGACAACATTGTCACCTTGCGTCATAGATTATTGCACTAGTTATTCCAAAAAGACCAAAAACATAGTTACATTAGCATTGTCCCCTTATAACCAAAAATTTAAAAACATATATTTAGTGTCATATCATCCTAATAGATAGACTTAGTTTTCATTTGCATTGTCCCTTATAACCAAAAATTTAAAAACATATATTTAGTGTCATATCATCCTAATAGATAGACTTAGTTTTCATTTGCATTGTCCCTCCTTTATTTGAGAAAATCGTGTATGGTTGAGACTAGACTACAAAGAAAGAGAAGAGAAATGGATCCCTTTGGAAAAGGAAACAACCCTTACAACTATCCTAGTGGCATGAACTTACACACCTTTGACAACAACACTGAAATGGGGACAACTTTCATCAATCCTTTTAGTGACATGAACATTGCATCTTCATCACACAACAATCCCTTTGAACCATTCATACGTAGATATGAAAATGGACAAGTATTCATGGAAGATGTAGAGGTTGCAACCCAAACCCCTGAAGTGGATTCCTTTGTAGAAGAATTTCTCTTACAAGATTTAGAATGATATTTAGCCATGATTCTACACCAAGGAGCTAAATTTCCATGAGGATTCGATATAAATACCTTGAGAGCAGCATCACCCGACCATGGCACACAAAATAGTCCACCTCATCCAACAAAACCACATAATGCTAGCAATACCTTCGTTGGTGGAACAACTCAAAATGCCACAAACACAATCAACACTACCTCCATGGGCACAACAACTCAAAACACAACCAATATAGTAAGGACACCATCAAATTTAGTGACATCAACCATAGCAAAAACCATATCACAATCAATGCCACAAATATTGACAATTGCATCACAAACTATTGGGGCTGCATTTGGGTCCTCATCCAATACTATGGAGACAACTTCATCAAACCTTTTATTTGTGTCCTCATCCAATGCTATGGCGACAACCTCATCAAACTATTTTGGAAGAAATAAAATACAAATTACTATTCAAGGACCTTAACCCAATGTCAATACCAACACTAGTGTTCCCCAAAGGAAAAACACAAATTTCCCGCATGGTCATATTTATCAATTTGGGCAAGGAAACCAAGTGACACAACACATGAATCCGCTTGGTCATCAAAAAATTCAAGGGTAACAAATTCCTCAACTACAATTTAACATTGTTGGAACACATATTCCCACATACGCATCCCATAGACATACATACCAACCAATCCCAACTCAAAATGCACAATACACGCAACATCAGTACATTGCAAATCAAAACATACCATCACAACAAATGGGAACCCATGGGATACAAATTACCAGCATGTGTGACACCACCAACAATCCTATAGTAGATGGACTGATGGCCCAACTTGTAACCTTACAAAAACAAGTGAAGGAAAGGTTGTTATCCAACAAGAAGACCCACACATCCTTGGATTTATTTCCATATCCATTTGAAACACTAGCTTACACATGCCACCATTCCCTCTAGGATATGTGGTTCCAAATTTCTCAAAATACAAAGGATAGACTAATCCCATTGAGCATATAAGAGAATAAATGACCAATTGTGTAGACATCACATACACACTTATTTGATGATAATATTTCCTAGAAGTCTCATAGGACCTGCACTTGATTTGTTCACACTCTTTCCCAAAGGGATAAAGTCATGGGATGAACTCACTAACAAATTTATGGAAAATTATGCCTACAAAATTGACACTGACATTACTATTGCCACACTACGTAAAACCACCCAAGAAGAAACTAGTGAAAGATTCATTCCATTCTTCCAAAGATGGAGAGGTTTGGCAAGTCAATGTCCCATTGAGATACTCGAAAAAGAGAAAGTAAACATGTTTGTTAAAAATCTTGCTAGACCATTGAAATACAACTTGCAAGTCCATTGTTGCACTACTTTTATAGACCTTGTAGAAAAAGGATTCCAACTTGAAAATTCCCTCATTGCAAAAGGTGAACTTAAATATGTCAGCAAGAACATAAACATGAACTCGACTAATGATAAGAACAAAAATTGGGTCAAGAACAAACATATTACCAATGATGGTATTGTCAATGCTAAATCAGTCAATATAATGGGTCCTGCAATCACACTCAGAGGATCTCAACCGCAAAATGCTCCTTTGACCACCCCAACACCTATAGAAAATTCCATTCAAAACAATCAAGACCAAGGACAACAATGACAAACCTAAAAATTTCCCAAAAAATGCACATAAACCCCCTTGGGAGAACCAGTTGAAGTCATCCTCAAGAAACTTGTCCAATATAATGTCATAACATTGCAAAATCCTAAACCGTATGACCCAGGGTAGTTCAAACCATCATGGTGGGATGATAATTCCTTCTATGATTATCATCGAACAAAGGGAAATAAAAAATCATCCTACAGACAATTGAGAAATCTCATACAATACCTTATTGAAAGTTGTGTCATCGAAATGGAAGGTCAACAATTTTCTTCTAACTCAGATCATACCATTCACAAAAGTCCACTACAAGATCACGGTTCAAGTAATCCCTCTTCATCAGGACAAAAGACTAACAATAGGGCCAATTGCACTTATACTACCTTTGACTACTCCATTGAACCTGTAATTAATCACCTTTGAGCTACTGATGAACATGTTTATACCATCACCATTAAAAAAGACTCTAGAGTGTAATGTCACCACTCGTCGAGGAAAGATCACAATACCTAGTCATTTTGCTAAACTGCTACAATCCAAAGGAAAATTCAACCTTGTTGACTAATTTGGAAAAAATCTCATACAAGTTTCCGTATTTTAACTATTGCACATTTCACCTGCACATAATGCTATCCTTGATAAGGCCTTAAAGGAGTCTTTCGTATCTACCGAAATTGATGTTAACCACTTTGAGGCTATGGTTGGATATTTGACTACTTCCCATCATGTCACCTTTTCAGACCAAGATTACTCCTCACCTAAACCATCTCATAATGACTCATTACATATTGAAGTGTTCATCCACAAACACAAGGTTAAACAAGTCTTAGTAGATGGCAGAGCAGGATTGAACATATGCTCCTTAAAATTGGTCAAGGAACTAGGCTTCTCTAATGCATGTGTTGATCCCACCAAAAACATAGTCATAAAAGTATATGATGATGAGGAACGCTCTTCTAAGGGAATTATCAAACTCCCCATTCGTATTGGGCTAGTAATTATAGATACCACATGTCAATTCTTGGATCTTGAGTTACCTTACAACATCCTCTATCGACCTTGGATTCACGCATTGAAGGTCATACCATCCACCTACCACCAATGTTTGAAGTTCCCTTTCAATGGCACCAAGATTACCATATGTGGTGATCTCAATCCCTTTAAGTATTGCACTAACTTGAGAGGCCTTTCTAAACACCAAGTGGGTATGTGTAGGATCATCATGGGAAAAATAGGCCCTTAAGTGGCAAAAAATTTAGAAAAATCAGTGTTAGAAAATTTGACATAAAAAATTGAATAAGTTATCTATATTATTTCAAAAATATGTAAGAATAGAATCTGTAGAAAATTGAATGTAGTTTCTAAACTACTAGGTTTATTTAAAAATAAATAAAATCTATTTTGTGAAAATTTGAAATTTCAATGCAGTAGTACTTAAATTTCAAGGAAAAAATAAGTAGGTGCCTGTGTGACCTCCCTAACCATAATAAAATGATATTATTTTTTATAAGATTTTATATATAAGTAGAGGACTCATGTTTGGATGTGATGCATATTTTTTTGTAATTTTTTACCAAGTAAATAATTAATTATGAAATTTTTATTACAAATTTTAAAAAATATAAAAACTCATATGTCTGACCACCTTAACTTGTTCAAAACTTAATGAAATTTATTTTTTTATTTTTTTTAATCCTATAGTATGTGAAGCATAGAATGTGATGCATGTTTCAGATTCAAAAAATGTGATACTGTTTGAAAGTTATAGATGTTTTTCAATCAGCCTATCGATCAGGACTTTAGTCGTAATTCTAATAGAAAATGAATAATAATTATTTGTTAAATTCAAATTAAAGCATAATCTATATTGGTGGAAATCTGAGAATCTCCTCTAAAAATCCTTTTCATTTCATCAATTTTGGGTAAAAAAAAAAGTCGCCAGCCACATACCAGGCTACAAATACCCATAATATTGCCACTTTTTGGCCCATCATGATCCTGCACATACCCAAGTGCCTATTAATCGTGAAGCTTTGATGTCCACCCCTTCCAAATACATTCATCCATTCACACTTACCAAGTCATCCACGTCCACTCCTTTGATCTCCACCACACCATCTACTTCCACCATCCCAAGTGTCAACCCGAACATCAAGATCGAAATAAAAGGTTGTGGCAAGTTGAAATTGAAAACTTCCTATTGTATTACCAAGATACCCAAGTCTCCAAAAATATTATGGTAGGCCTTGTTTTAGATTAGATCCCAACGAGTTCTTTAAAGTTCCTCCTATAATGACTTTCACAAACTAGGGAGAACTAAATAAAGAGGATATTGAAGATATATCGGCTTTGATTTACAAAGACATGGAAGACCTACATGCGCTACCAATACAATAGTATGCCAAAGGCTATGATGGAACTAGTGGCCTTGGTATAAACAAGATAGGAAGAAGAGAACTGATAATGCTATCTAGAAGACCAAAGAATTTGGGGTTAGGGTTTGATCTAGTCAAGATTGATGGCCGACATACCCATGTACTTTTGGGTGTGGGTGTAAATGCTTTTGAAAGTGTCGAGATAATTGAGGACTCCCATACCAAGAATAACTCGCACTAGTGGGAATATGGTTTGGAAATATCCTTGAGTGATTATGAGCTCAAAAAAATGTTTTGAGAACCAGGTGAGCCTTCTTCTGATGAAACATTCAGAAAAATGTTTAATTTTGAACCTTTTAAAGATCCTTCTAAAGTCCAATTGAAAAGAGAAGACTGGGTAAAAATATTTTGGCCTCGTGATGATGAAAAACCTAAGCCACCACTTGACCCTATTGACCATGATTCCAATGCATTTGTCCCCTATGTTGACCATGAGTTCAACTTGCCTAAGTCTAATGAAGATGAAGATTGGATAAAATCCTCTTGGTACTTTGAAGACACTTTCGTCTTTACCCTTTTAGCCTCAGTTTGCATTCTTTTAGCATCATCTCCACCTTTCACCAACATTGATAATGGAATCTCCCTTATCTACCCACAAGTCATTGATTGAGACCAACAGGACTCACCTATCATGGACACTTTTGAGAATGATGAGGCTATTGTAGAATTCATAGGAATTCATGAAGGAATACCAAGTGGGGACCATAAAGTTGGATTCCCTATAGATCTTGATTTTGTAGCATAGTTTGGGGAAAATGTTCAATCCTCTAGTTACAAAAGTAATAAAAATAAAACAAGAAAATATGCATCTTTAGGTGAAAACCGCAAGGCACCTTCTGATGATGGAAAATTAAAAAGAAAGGACATATCCAAGGGTGAAAACCTCTCTCAAGCACCCAAGGATGGAGGATTGGACTTTCTTCCCGTTACCTAAGAAAAAATTTCCATGCTCATAGAAGATACCATAGAATTCAATATAGCCACACCTAAAAATCCCAAAATGATTCTTTTTTATAGCCTCGTTGACAGAAGAGGAAAAGCCCGAGTTTCAAGAGTTCTTCTCAAAATGATAGGTCAACTTTGTATGGTCTTATGCTGATATGCCAGGATTAGATCAAACACTTGTTTTTCCTCATCTACCTTTTCTTCCAAATGGAAAACTAGTCAAACAAAAGCTATGAAATATGCATCCATAGATTGCCTTGCTAGTCAAATCCAAACTCAAAAAGTTACTAGATGCAAGGTTCATAAGATCAATAGATTATGTTGACTAGATATAAAACCTAGTACATGCCACCGAACCAAATGGTCAAATACATATTTGCGCATGCTTTCGGTATTTGAACAAGGCATGCCCAAAAGAAGATTTCCCACTTCCAAACATAGACATCATAGTGGATATCATAGCAGGATATGAGATGTTCCTCATGGATGGTTTCTCAGGACAAAATCAAATTTGCATTGCCCCAAAAGATCAACACAAAATAGTATTCACTTGTCCCTAGGGTACATACTATTGGAATGTTATGCCTTTTGGCCTAAATAATGTGGGTGCTATGTATCAATGAGCTATGACCATGCAATATTTCATGATCTCATGCACACACTGATGGAAGACTATGTTGATGATCTCTTGGAAAAGTCCTTAGCATGTCGTGATCACCTAAAAGTGTTGGAAAAAATAGTTAAAAGGCTGGAAGAGTATAAGGTCTATTTTAACCCTAAGAAGTGTGTTTTTTATGTGACTTTGGGTAAACTCCTAGGATACATAGTTTCTCGTTGAGGCATTGAAGTTGACCTAGCTAAATTAAAAGAAATCTTGGAGATGCCTCCACTGAAAGGAATCAGTGAGCTCAGAACATAACATGGAAGATTACATTCCATCTAGTGTTTCATTGCACAATTAGAAAAAAAAATTCAACCTTTCCAATATATGTTGCGCAAGGGAACCCCCTTTGTGTGGACCAACAAGTGTCAAGCAACTTTTCAAAAAATCAAAGACTATCTTCTAACACCACTAGTCCTAATGTCGCCCATTGATGGAAAACCTTTGATCTTGTACATTTCGACAACCCCTTCAACACTAGGGGAATTACTTGCATAGAATCACCATGATGAAAAAGAAAGAGCCATATATTACATGGGTATGTGGAGGATCATCATGGAAAAAAAGGTCCCTTAAGTGGCGAAAAATTTAGAAGAATCAGAGTTAGGAAAGTTGACATAAAAATTTGAATAAGTTATCTATATTATTTCAAAAGTATGTAAGAATAGAATTTGTA
>VDFB02001139.1:0-19556 GCA_007258455.2 Sequoia sempervirens
TTTTAAAAATATTGAATTGAATTCAAATATGAAAATTAATGAACATTTTTTCTAATTTAATACCAATCTATTCACCTAGAATTTGAGAGAAGGATATAATTTAATTCCATAACCAACACACACATAGTATCAATTTGAACAAGGTATCATGAGCTATTGATATCACTTAATATCTAGGAAATGGCTATTTGACCTTGTAGATTTACTAGAGGCATGGATGGGGTCATCCATCATAACTACAGTAGTTTTCGTTTCCCAGTGACTTAACTCATTGTTTTTAAGAGGCAAACTATAGTTCACTACGGTATCGTTTCAAACAAATAAAATTGTTGCTCACCATTCAAGTTGGTAAGATGGATTTTGGAATACATGTGATACTCATGAAGTTTAGTTATAGGTTGGTAAGATGGATTTTGGTGGTTGCTAAATGATATTCAATAGGGACTTTTTTTAGGCTTAATGTCTCCATATTCTATAATTTGATCAATGTCACTAGAATTAAAAACAAATGTATGTTGGTATATTGCGGGATAAGAAAAAAAGTCTCATTTAATTAACTATTCGAGATTTCAAAAATGGCATTCAATTTTTTTTACTAAATAGCTTTTTATTATTGTAAATAATAATACATGATGAAAAATGGGGGCTCAAGCTATAGTTGGAAATTTTTATTCCTTTCAATACCAATAAGAGATTTTTTGTGTTGCATGTTTCATATTCTTATTATAATTCTTTATATATATCACATTCATTTTTTTTTGTTAATGATATCTAAGTTAAAGTGAATAAAGGAGACTATTGTAGATATTCTTTAGATTTTTTTTAAA
Organism: Sequoia sempervirens; assembly: GCA_007258455.2. Taxonomy (NCBI): domain Eukaryota; kingdom Viridiplantae; phylum Streptophyta; class Pinopsida; order Cupressales; family Cupressaceae; genus Sequoia; species Sequoia sempervirens. The sequence goes on from VDFB02001139.1 coordinate 828, forward strand.
GTTATGAGTTTTTATTTTGTCTTCTACATAATTATTTTTTTCAAAACAAAACATAAATATGTATTGCTGTAATTTTTTCCTTTTAGGCTGCCGAGTGACTTTAGTATAGTCCTTAAGTAGAGTCTTAAACTACATGAATAGGGTGTTGATCCTTAGAGTTGTAGACCTACCTAAAATGATGGAAAATAGGGTTTCTCCAAAATGAGATGGGAATGCACCTGTCTTCCTTATTTCATTAGGAAAAAGAGATCCCCTAGGATAAGATCTACTTTCAACCCTTAGGTGAGTCAACCTTAATGGAGATCTTGTTGTTTTCCTTATGATTGAGGACACGATAAATCAACTTGAAATGAAATTTTGGGAGATAAATGAAAAATACTAAATGAATCCAATTATGCAATACAATACTTGAAACATCAATTTAAAACCTTAATCTAATATAATCCATAAAATTTTGGTAGATCTAAGATGTGTATGAATTTATGCACCTGTCACCAAAAGTAGTTGTTGAGTGTCATCCTAGGATAGATTCACCCTAGGGAAAATGAGTATTTGTAGGGATTTTTTGCTCAACTTTTAGGGTCCACTGGAGATGGATCTAATCTTCTATTTTCCCTAGGTTTAATTGTCCAAAAGTCAGAAATAAATTTGAGATCTAGGTTTTTGTATCTTTACAATAATGTTGACAACTTTGAAACTTTACAAAATTTCACTTTTGATCATTCATCAATCCTTCTTCACCTGCAAATCTGCAAAAACTAGAGGGAAAAATTGTTTGTTTGTGGTGAATGGGTGTTTTCCTTGGTCAAACCCTGTTTTGGTAATTATACCTTGAAGTAAAACAACAATGAAAGGAAGGAATGATGAATGAACACTAGCTTGTTACAACTCACCAAACCTTTTAATGGCTTCCCTTGGAGGACTGAAATCTAACACATCTCTCCAAAGATTGGATCTTGCATGAAATGGATTGATTGGATGCTTGATTTGACACTTCATTTGATGCTTGAAAATATAGAAACCTACATCACAATTTGTTAGCTCTAAAAACATGCATGAATGCAAATAACTTTGACATGATAATATTGATCTTGATTGCTACTATAGATGAATAACAAATATGCTCTTCAATTCTCTTGACAATAATATTTTCTCTTGTGAAAATTAAAGGATCACCCTTGGGTGAATGGGTCCTAGGATCTAAATCCAACACATAATTTTTAAGGTGTTTAATTTGATGTTTGCAATTGTTTAATATAGGTTCCCCTTTTGGAAAAAAAGATTAGTTAGGCTTTTAAATGCATAATAGGGTGAATTAAAGGCTTAATTAAGTCCAATTAATTAAGGGACCCAAACATAGTGTGAAAATGTAAAGGAGTATATTTTTCTACACTACATTTAGCCCCCACTTTAGTGAGAGGATGATCCCTACACTCAAACTCACACTAAAGTAAATAAATATATGTCAAGAGGGATCCAAGTGCACAAATATCAATGGGATAGGATGACAAAATAAAGGAGGTGGACAAGCCCTCGAGATCCAAGATCCCATGGAAAACCAATATAAGCACAAAGGGACACACACAAGATGTGTAATGCATAAGTAGCAAGACAAGATACACAAACTTATAATGTCAAAATTAATGAAAAAAGAGGAAAGAAAGATGGAGTAGAAAGTTGTAATATGTCACATCCATAAAATATACTCACAAAGATTTAAAATAACCTATAAAAAACATGGATCCATAGGAAAGCAAGTTATGTTATTCTTGGTGGCCATGAAAAATATGCTCACAAGGGCTAGTGCAATCCAGTATACACTAGGTGAGCCCCCAAGACAAGTGGTGATGGGAAAGTAATGCAAGGTCTACAAGATTGCATACATCAACCATACAAAAATTCATACTTCATGATAAATTTGATAAGGCACCACAACATGATCAATATGCTATACTAATGCTACACTAAATTCAACTTCCATGAACAAAGTGAAGCAAGAAAATCACCTCAGGGGGTGCAAAAAAAAACTAACCTTAGGGGGTGTAAAACAAAACTCACCTTGGGGGTGCAACACAAAACTCACCTTAGGGGGTGTAAAAAAAAACTCACCTTAGAGGATGCAAAACAAAATTCACCTCAGGGGGTGCAAATAAATAATACTAACAAGATAAATACCAAAATGTCAAAAATGATAGTGTCAATGTATGCCCCCACTTTAAATAAATTGCTAAACACCATGCCATGAGAAAATACTTTAAGTAGAAAATGGTAACTAATTAAAGGGAAATGACAGCTTATTTGGAAGGCCTTATGCCAAACACATGTTTCCAAATAAAGCTACATCATGAAAAAGGGGTTTCCCCCAAAATGCAATGCTAAAAAGTACATCACATGTGAGCCAACTTAAGGCATGTCATCCACATCCCAAACTTCCTCTTATATATACATGGAAGGAAATCAACTAGACTAAAGAGATAACAACTATCATACTAGGACATGGATACCTAACCCTTGCTCCCCCAAGGCAAAAGGTGAGTTAAAAATGGATGATGATATGTTGCTCCTTGCAAAAAGGAAATATGATTGGATAAAGCCACACTTATACCCTCATGCATGGTAGTGAACATGCTATGATACTAAAAAATACCACATGACAAGGAGAAACAACTAATGTTATTTATTATAATGAGTAGACAAAGTATCAATTTGATGCATATCCAATGAGATATTCCCACATGTAGTATCTATCAGTTTAGGATGCACCAAGGTTAAAGTTGTCTTATAAGAATCTTTTGTAATATTGTTGGTATTGAGTGAAGGATTTTTTGATGCTTTTGTTATCTTTGAAGGACAATAACCAAGACTGCTAGTCATTTCTTATATATTAAGCTCTATAGGGACACAAATTCCTTGTTCTCTAGAACCACATCCCTTTCCACTATAACCAAGTTGTTTTAAAAGCTCATAGCATCTTCGATAAATATTTTTCATTTCTTTTAGATGTGGTGGTTTCTCACGATCACACTCTTCATATATGTGGATGTGTAAGTGTTGTTTTCCTCTTCTTTACTAAAATTTATGGACTTACATGCCTTTGGTGACTCCACTTATGTTGATACTATGTTTGTTTCTTTCTCTTTTCCTATTTCATGTTTAATCTTGTATTCTCGCATGAATGTAGATGTAAAATCCTATGAACCCCAATCATCATACGGTAACTTTGTGACTTCTTCAATATTCTTCTCTTCTTCTTCCTCTTGCACAGGTTCTAATTTTGAAGTTGGTATCAATATTTTCAAAGGACTTTCCTTATGTTTCTGAATGTGCAAACAACTTTCTGGCTTAGGGTCATTCTTGATTGTATAAACCTTGTTGTTATATAGACACATTTCATTAAACAATGAAGAGTTGAAGGTATGAAATTCATTATATGAATCCAAGGTCTACCTAAGAGAAGATTATATGAAAGATTACCAAGCATGACATGAATAGGAGCTTGCAATGTAACTTTTCCAACTTTCATAGGTAATTTGTTATCACACCAAGAGGTTGCTTTCCAACATTATCAAAACCACAAATATATAAGAAATTTGGTTCAATATTAGTCTTATCCACTCCAATCATATCCAAGAGGTTCACACTACACACATTAAGGGCCAAACCATTGTTAATGAGAGTTATTTTTATTCCAAATTGTTAATGGAAACCATGACCATGAAGGCTTCATTTTGTTTTTGTATTTCCATTAGAGGTAACTCATTTTGATGAAAGACAATGTCAATGTTAACTAAATTCATACGTTGAATTAGGGATGCTATATTGTTTGGTTGCACACTAGGAGGGATAACTACTTGTTACAAATAATTTTGAATCATTCTAATGTAATTAGGTGAAGCTTGAATAAAATCCCACAAGGATATCTTAGTAGGAGTGTTAAGAAGTTCTACAAGATCATACTCCTTTCCATTATTCAAAGGAAAACAAGGAGCACTAGGAAATGTAGGTTGAGGAAGTGGTAATGAATTAGGTATTGTTTGTTGCTGCCTATTGTTCCTTGTGTTGTATATATGAGCAATGGTACAAAACATTGTTACTAGTGAGTTGCCTTGCAAAATTTAAGATAGCTCCTGGAGGTTTTGGTTGGTGTTTTGGTGGTCTTATGATAAGAAGTGGCTTACGAGATGGAATTGGAGGTCAAATAATTAAAGCAATCTTCAGAGGTCTAATGATTAGAGGACTCTTAGGAGGTCCAATGATTAGAGGACTCTTAGGAGGTCTAATAATGAAGGGACATCTAATGTTCAAGACTTGAACAAACTTATCCTTATTTTGATGATCTTCTAGTGAGGGGAAGTCTAATATTACCTTATAATATTCATCTAAGGAAGCCACATTAATATTGTTTGAAGGAAATGTATCCATATTATCATCCTCTTGCACCATGATATCTTCCCTAGTAGGAGAGTTTTTTAGGAGAGGAGAAAACTATATTTTCATGACATTCCATGGTTGAAACTTCCAAAATGACTTCATCACAAGTAGGGGAGATACCAATGGTTGGATTTTATTGCTTATCAATGATTGTATGCTCTTGTTCAATAATTTCTTCCCAAGTATGAAATGAGAAAAAAATAGGATTCTCATGGTTCTCAATGATGTGTTCCTCTAACACCAAAATATCTTCACAAATATGAGATATATTGGGAGAAGAACAAACTTTATTGTCATGATTGTCCAAGATTGTATCCTCTTTCACTAAGTTAGTTTCGCACATGGGAGAGGGATCAATGAAAAATAAGAAAAGAGGAGAAATGTCTTCATATTCATATGCTTGTAACAACAATTTCCTAGAGTATTCAACAAGATATGAAAATAGGTCATGAAGTATGATATCAAGAGAATTTTGTAATGAAAACTATTGTCAAACAAATTGCACTCGAATGCATAAATGACTAAATTTAGTAATCTGTTGAAACATGGGAACTATCCTAAGGTTGTGGGTGTTCCTATGGCGAAGATAGACCTCCAGATTCTAGGCTGGTTCCTATATGATGGTTAATTTGGTACTTGAATAATTTATCTAAGAAAAGGGTAAGAGAGATTGAACTGAAAACAAAAAACCAAAAATGAAAACTTCGGTGATGCACCTAATTAGAAAAACTAAACTACAATTTGACTCACAAAGTGATTACTCAGTACTTTAATTTGCACAACCTGATTTGATAGTCTAGTCCCTTGAATGTTTTAAACAAAGGCTTTGACTCAATACAATTTTGAAGGAAAACATTGTTTTCATGACTAAACTGATTAATCAATTATATGCACAGTGTATAACCAATGAATTTAAACTAAACTGCATACAAAAATTTATGAAGGAGACAAAAATTAAAGGTTTCAAAATTGAAAACACAATAATTCTTTAATCAAATCCTACACAATAATGACGCCTAAAATCTAGAAGGAAAAACTTGAAGATGCTAGAAATCGAAGGAATATTCTGCTAAATAACACAATTTGAACCTGTAAACCTACTGTTGTATTAATCTGAAAATGAAAGCTGAGTTACATGATATTTCTCTTTGCAGAATGCAAAAGCTGAAAAACAAGAACTAGAGGAAAAAGATAAAAATTTTCCAATATATACAATGAGATGCAACTCCAAAGTACATGAGAATAAAACTAAAAGTTAATTTTAGTATAAAAATGATAACTCCAAGGAAAATCCCAAGAAAAATAAATATCTCCAAAAGAAAAGCTCAAACTCATGCAAAAATGAGTGAACTCGGTCTCAAACTCCTAGTCACAATGCGTATAACTGAAAAGTAGCTCAAACTGAGCTGGAAATCTATAAATAGTGAGTCCAAGCATGCAAAATTCACCTTGTTTTAATAAATTCACCCAAGATAATCATGCATGATGATTAATCATCAAAACTGGTGTTGGAACTGAACATGAGAATCACTATCAATTTCACATGTGCATGAGTGGATTTTTTTTTTAGTATTTTCCACACTTTTACAATAGTTGATTTAAAAAATGATTGAAAAGCAATTAATAAAATTGCATTTAATAACTTTCAAATACAACTTTACAATAGAATAAGGGGAAAAATAATAAAATATATGTCTTGCAAAAAAAAAAAATCCCCTTTTGACTCCCCTCCATTATCATATGAAATGCAAAAAACATGTAATATCAATCCTTAGCATACTTTTGACAATATTTGTCAATTCTTTAATAATCGGCCACAATACTTAGCATAAAGTCTCATATTTGATATGGCTGACCATATCATTACTAGGCACTTGACTTGAAGTCACAAGACCACAGAGTAATAAACAACATGATTATTCTTCTCAAAAGACAGTACAAAAAAAAACCATCAAGCCCATGCAAAAGGGAAGATGAGGAACCCTAAAATCATTATTTCCATTTGAATTTTGGAGAAGCTTCATGAAGAAGCTGGCCACCATGATGCTGGGTAGGGTTTGGATTGCACTGGAGCTCAAAACCTGAGTTCATACTACTGTTTCATATCAACTTTTTCAAGATTTCCATAGGGAAACATATGGTGAGCTTTTCTTGAGACAAATCTAAACACTCCTCTTGATTTTTGAAGTTATCTTCAGGCTTTATAGCCATAGCTATAATAATATTTTGATGTATTGCTCTTTTCATTTCCTATCGCTATCCATTCATTTCCTTTGGCCACCATTGGAGCTTGGTTTGAGCTTGGTATTTGATGATTTCTTCAGATTTTCTCCTTAATCTTGGTCAATCCCCTCTCTGTGACAAAGGTAAGCTGGTTCTTATCATCATTATGGATTTTTCACTGTGTCTTAGTAAGGAAAAAATGGCCATAAGGCCGCAGATGGTATAAGCATCTTCTCTAATTTTCATTCTTTTTTGGCCATAATGTTCCTTGCTTTATCTTTGTGAGAATACATACTTGCCCCTTGATTTATTTGATGATACAAAAATAAAAAAGGCTATAATGAATAACATAGGTTTTGAAACCCCACATCACCATATAGCTCAATTTTTTGTTGCTCCTTATACTGTGTGCAGATAGATACTGCTTGACCCCTGTTGTTTTATCCTCCACTATTTCTTCCAATTTGATTTGTTGTTGAGGGTTCCTCCTTTCATGTAGGTCGTCATGTATTCTTTACTTGCAAACATTGAGGGATCTCAACTTGTTGCTGACTGTGACCTCTGTTTGTTGTAAAAGTAAAAGTGAACCCACTTCTAGTGCTACTCATCAGGGTTTTGCATCTCTATAACTTGTATTTTTTTAGATATATTCTGCTAAAACCCTCACATGGGTAAACTTATGATAATAACGAAATTTTATTTTTTACTCAAACCCCATTTTAAACAGAAGCCAATGTGAGAATGCTGAGAATAGTGATAAATCTATATTTTAATTAAAAACCCTTAGATGGGTACTCTGAGACTGCCATGGTTACCTTGATTGCATCTGAAATATGCTCAATTTGTATTCAATATGAACAAAAATGTAGTATGTATGAGCATATCTTCATCTTCTAGATGTTTGAATATTTACCCTCCATTGCACACATCTGTATCTATCACTTCCAAGCATGTATTCTGATATCTGTATTCTCACAACTCGATAAAAAAACCTTAAGTGATCTCTGTGAATAGATGTTGTTTGAAACCTTTTCCTTTTTTGAAGCAAAGCATTGTCACTGTGCATATTCTACTACTATTCCTTTATTTTTCTGTAGCTTTCATTGCCTTTGTGATCACTGCAAATTATAAGCTGAATACAAATTATTTCTTTATATTGGTGCATTGATATCCCTTTGATCATAAAGAACTACTAACACACTCTTTCCTTTGTAATTCCACTAACTCAAGCTTGAAAATCATTGTTATATATTTTACCACAACAAGTTTGCATTTGGAAAATAATGTTGCTCAATTTATATCTATGCGATATCATGACCGCACCTTCTTATTTGAGATCTCTCTTATGCATGACTCATCTGTTTGTTTGATCAATTATTCATTAATGAAGATGGTCTAATAATTACTAATTGAAACAATTGGGAATGGAACATAGTAATGACAACCATATTTTGATGTTGTTGATGTTTCTCTTGATGCTTTAATGAGACAATGCCTTACTTGCATATATGGTTGTCCTCCATGATGATGATGCTTAAAGTTATATTTAGTTTGAAACTCATAATCACACACCTCTTGCACCATGTAATGCATAGGACTAGTTCTTATGATGATAATGCTCCATTTCAGTCTTTTGTAGTAGAACTCATGAATGATTTGAGATTGCATCTTTGTCAGCTATATTCAATGTTATTGAGAAAAGGAAGAATGTAGATCTTCTCTATTGAATTTCCACCATGATATGGCTTGAAAGCTGCTACCTTAAGTTTTCTTTGAATTTATTTCATGATAGCAGTCTTATTTCATGACTGTAATTGATATCAATGACTCTCATGTATGAATAAATGAGAGGTATCCACCTGATATGCTAGGCTATACCCTTGTGGGAGTCCATTTTTCTCCACATATCTGATGAAAAATAATCACAAACATAATGAACCTATTCCTGCACATTGAAACAAACAAGTTCGTAAAAATAATCAAAGCTGAAAGCTTCCATTGAATTTTGTTTTCCTTTGAACAATGAAATCATCTTATGGATGCCTGATTGAATGCATATTAAATTCTTGTTGGTAGCATAGAAATGAAGTAGAATGTAATTTATCATTGCTTGGAGTAAATCTCTAACATCATTCTTTTTACAATCTTGTAGGTTCATGGAGCATGGAATCGAGATTGCTACAGCTTGGAGACGCAACAACTGAAGACATTGAGCAAAAGTGGTTCATCATCACAGGCAATGATGAATTTCTTCCCTCCTTTGTGTTTACGCTATCTTTAGTAGTGTAGTATTCCATCCAATTTTGCATTCATTATTTGATTAAGACAATCAAATTCAGTTACTCCTGCAGCTTGTGCGGGATTTTAGTTTTTTCAAAATGAATAAAAAGCATTATTATGCAAATGTCCAATTTTTTGTTTCAAATAATTGCATAATAATATAATCAAAATTTAATCTAATCTTTATGATGAACAATGAATACTTAGCAGCAAAAATTTGAAAATTTATGTACCTATCAATGATGAATTTAATTCAGCTCTACTTGTTTGAGCTCGTAGTGAAAAAATAGGTAACAAAAACTTGATGTAATAATTTTTCTATAGACCTGAAATGCAATATTTTTTCCTAATTTGTAATGCCTAAACTAAATGAATGATTAGACCTAATGCATAAAAAAAAAATTCCCTAAAATTTTTAGACTAAAATAGTGGTTTACCAACATATCTAGGAAGTTTAGAGGACCACAAAAATGCCCAAAAAAAATGGTTTTGATAGGACCTCAAGGAATAATTTTCCCAAGGATAATGGGTCCTTATATAGGGTTTTAAAAACAGAAAAGTGTAATTTTTGGGTTATTATTTGTGTTCTCTATTCTAGGTTGCAAATTGTGGTTTTTGTAGCAGATTTTTCTAGATTTTGGTGTCTAAATACAAGTGAATTTAGTGATAAATGATGAACAATGTGACACTTTATGAAATGCAATTTTGACTCAATTTTTGAATGTGAATGATTGAAAATACACTAATATGTGCAAGTGCTATGTAAAATAAATGTAATATGCAGGCAATTTTTTTAACTTTTTTAGATTTTAAAGGATGAAAAATTCAAACCTAAAACCATAAATGAGATTTAAACTAATACAATTTTAACAACCCTAAATGAAATGAAAAATAATGTAATATAATGCAAACTAATGCAAATCCTAGATCTAGGGTTTGAATGGACTCCAAATTCAAAATTTTTGATGTATGTTGGGTTCACCAAAATGAAATGATGAAAAATAGGGTTTCTCCAAAATGAAGTGGGTATGATGCACCTATCTCCCTTATTTCATTAAGAAAAAGGGATCACCTAGGGTAAGATTGAATTTTAACCCTTAGGTGAGTCAACCTTAATGGAGATCTAGTTGTTTTCCTTATGATTGAGGACAAGGTAAATCAATTTGAAATGCACTTTTGGGAGATAAATGAAAATACAAAATGATTCCTGTGTGTTAGAAAATATGCATGAATTACATTAAAACAAACACACTTAGATGGGAAGTATTATAGTAAAGAAACTATCTAAATCAAACATAGTTTAACAACAAAATTCTTTAAAAACTTTACATCTTCCTCTAATATTAAATGCCTTGGAAATTTGTGCTCTCATATCTTATTCCTACACAAATTCCTGAGATGTCATCTAAGAAATGAGTAGCCTATCCATTTACAATGCAAATTATAAACCTACATCTATATGATTACAAGATTCAGCTGTATGAAATGATAAATGTGTTGGCATATGATGGTTGTGAACATGATTTTTGTATTCTAGTGTTGTCATTGATGACAACCATAGTTATATCTGAGGTCCACAGTTTTGTATTTTGTCATACCAGAAGAAGAAATGAAATTTGTATGTTATTGACAGTTTTATTAGCTGAACATGATATTTGGTTGTGAATGTAGACACATAAAATTGTCCTAGGCTTGCAACTCTTAGATTATTCAACATTGCCTTTCATTCTTAATAATTAAATAATTTTTTAATTATTTAATTATTTTTCTAAAATCATAATTCTTCTATTAATTACATAATTTTAATTATTTAATTAATTCATTTCTCTTCTTCCTCCTTGAGTTAATTAAATAGGGTACATTTGTTCAATTCACGACGTAGTCCTTGAAAATCATATGACAATTCCCTTAGTCTCATGTGTCTCGTCTTTTACCACGGCCACCCCCTATCCTTTCATGTCTGTCACCTACCTTGGCTTTCCCTTGTCAAATGGTCTAAGGATAATCATCATCCCATCTATCCCTAATCAATTTATTCCAAATGCAACGAGTCTAATCCATACAAGCACATTATCCAAAACATTACTTGACTTCATTCCTGGCCCAGCTGTAGACCTCGATACTTTCGTCACATTATCGTCATTGTCCTCACGTTGTTTTGGGATGCGTCCTTCCCACGTCAACAACGTTGTCATCACCTGTCAATTGGTATTCAGCTTGACTAGGGGCACAATCATGTTTGTCCTTGGATTCTCATGTGTAGGAATTAGTCATATGCATTTGTCACGATCCTCTTAAACGTCAAAATCCAAAAAAATCATAAAATGACAAAAAGACAAAAACATCATAAAATCTCCTGAAAAAAGACCAAAAACATAATAAAATGTCTGAGAAAAAGACAAAAAACATCATAAAATGTCACGAGAAAAAGACAAAAACATCATAAAATGTCCTAAAAGATAAGAAACATCATAAAATGTCCTGAAGAAAAACACAAAACATCGAAATCAATGTCAAAGTTAGTCACATGGAGTCAAAGTCAGTCATGTCAGTTAGTCCATGTCATTGTTGAACTATGTTGTCTCTGTGCATTTGCTACGTAGGCAAGGCCATCAGTCGATGAGTCCCCGAGACATTAGGTCAGTCCTTTTAGGTTGGTCCAAATAAAATCATGGCATTTGTCACAATCGTCACATCAGTCAAATAAGTTAGACATAGTCAAACTTGGAGACAAGACAGTCATTCGAAACGCCAACATCAAAATTGGTCAAAATCAGACAACATAAGCCAATCAATCATACAGTCAACATCAGTCAACTTGCCAAAACATATTAGTCAAAACAATGTCAGGCTCGTCACTCTTTGGTCCTCTTCAAGATGTGTCCTTCTTGGAGTTAGACCTCGTCAAAATGTCCTTTGCCTTTTCAGGATGTGTCCTTCCTGACAATAGGCCCCGTCAAACTATCAACACCGTCAAATTGGCAAACTCTTAAACTGTCAAAATTGTCAAACCGACAAGAATTCAATCTTTGGCAAACAAACATTGGCAAACAAAATAAAATGGCTGTTAATCTTTCTGGTCTATCTTGTCCTATATTTTGACTATCTTAGTTATTTTGTCTTATATTTTTATTTTCTTGTCTTGTGGTCATGTTACTAGCTACCTCGAGGATGTCCCATGAAGGATTTAGAGGTGCAATGATGTCTCCTGACCTATTTTATTTTCTTTGATTGCTGTCTGTGGATTGTCTTGACAAAAAGACTGGGGCAACTTCGTCCTTAGTATGAGTTAGGACATTCCTTGTCTGTGACTGTCTGTTTTTCAAGTGGATGACCTTGCACACCTTGGTCTATGTCATATCATGGTGTTTGTTGTCCATTTGTGTCATTTTTACCGCCCAATGATGATTAAGAGCAATAAATATTAAAAGTCCTATGGCAATGTTTTGAAGGATTTGGTCTAGGAACTAACATGCATCTCCTTTAGTCATGTCATCTTCTCTCACTCGTCTCATGTAGGCATTGCATCCATCTCATCATCCATATCATTTTCATTAACATTTCTTTGTCTCTTCATATTCTAGTCTTCTCATCCATTTCGAGAGCACACCCATGTTCTTGGAACCTGTCTGTCCTCTCGAGGGGGCATACCACAACCCTCGTCATTCTTCCTCATCTTATTTTGCACTGGGGCATATCTTTGACTTATTTTCTTTGTCACAATGCAACATGCTACATTATGACAAAGAGGGGCAAAATGTAGGCACATAAAATTGTCGGGCTTGCAACTCTTAGATTATTCAACATTGCCTTTCATTCTTAATAATTAATAATTTTTTAATTATTTAATTATTTTCTAAAGTCATAATTCTTCTATTAATTAAATAATTTTAATTATTTTATTAATTCATTTTTATCATTTATTTCTCCTTGATTATTAAATAAATAAATTTTATTTATTTATCTAATACGTCATTAATTACCTAAAGTCTTCCTTTAATTAAATAAATTTCTTAATTTATTTAATTCCCGTTTTGTCATTTATTCCTCTTGATTATTAAATAAATAAATTTTATTTATTTAATTACGTCACTAAGCAAGTCCCCTTCTTTTAAAAATTAAATAGATTCTAATTTATTTGATTTTTGTCCATTTTCTACTATAATTAAATAATTATTTTAATTATTTAATTATTCATTAACCTCTTCTCTCATTAAATTAAACAAAGTTAATTTATTTAATTTGGTCCACTCTCTTGAATTTTGAATTAAATTATTATTTAATTGAAATGATTCCTTTTGTCACATTCCTCCATAATTAAATAATATCTTTATTATTTAATTATTTACTGGTCACCTGGAGTAAATAAATTTTATTATTTAAATTTCTCCAGCAACCTCTTTGTCCGTGCCATCTTATCTTCCAAATTAATTCTTATCTTTTGACATCTCATTTAATTTCGACCCTTGATTGAATTATCTTATAATTCAATCTTGGCCCTTCATCCTTATCACTTGCCCTAATTTTGACCTAACCCTAATTCTTATTGCAACATTCAATCTTGATCATTGATTCTAGGGTTTTGTCATCTTCTCATCCTGGCCACACATTCAAAATTGCAGTTTTTATAAAATGGCAATTTTGTTCTCATTTGGTTCCCTCTTGGTCTCTGGCTCTCTCTCTCTCTCTCTCTCTCTTGATCTTTCTCTCCATCTCATGCTCATTTTCTGTCAACTCATGGTCATTGTCATTTGCAGTCATTGTCATTCTAGTCTATTGTCAAGTAATTTCTTTTAGTAAAATCCTTCAAAACTTGCTTAGGGCTTTGTCATTAGTCATAGTTGCTCATTTGAAATATGAGGGCATCTCTATTTACAGCAAGCTAGGAGGTGTAACAAAGGTGAAGCATGGAAGATGAAGACCTAGGGTAACATTGTTCCTTTTGTTTTCATATTATTTCCTTTGTACTTTGTTATTTCATTGGGATTTTAATGTTATTGTGCTAAACCCCTTTAACAAATCTGATTTTCCATTGATTACATTGGTGAACCCAACATATTTAACACATTTTGAGAAATCTTGGAGTTGGATCTTTTTATTGCAGGTTTTGTTAGCTTTTTGTTGCAGGTTTGGCATCATTTTTGGACAAAACCCTAGTTTCCAAGGATTCGACCATATCTTTCACACAGCTTCGTATTTTCTCACAATTTTTTTTCTGTAGATTGAGGACACTATCAAGAGCTCTCATTCCAAAAATTAGATTTTTTGGATCTGTTTTTCATTTTTTATAATTATTTTTCTGTTTTTAATAAAAAATTAATTTTGGGAGTAAATAATCGAATTTTTCAGATATGTTTACATTTCTGGAAATATCTTTTAATTTTAACAGGGTTCTACTCTTTAGTTTTTAAATTTTTATGTGCAATTATTAGTCAAAAAATAGTTTTTTTGAAATTAGGGTTTAAAACAAATTTGCTTAGATCTCACTCACGGTTATAGATATACTCACAAATTATTTTTTTCAGATTTGAAATGACATCAGACGCCTCCAGTAAAAAAATCAGAATTTTTGGAGCTATTTTGTATTTCTTATAATTTTTTTATGATTTTTAATAGAAAATTAATATTGGGCGCACAATAGGGAATTTTTCTGACTTCTTTACATTTCTGGAAAGCTCTCCGAAAAATAATATCAGTCTCTTCTTTGATTTTGTATTTTTCAGATCAATAATGTCTTCAAATAATCGAATCTAATTCGGCTATGTGAAAAATATGTATCTGAAATTGCAATTTTCTAATGAGTTTATTTTTTTTCATGGCTGCATTATGATATTATTTCTTTTGATTTTGTAGGTGATCATAAGGAATTTTAGTGGCAGAAATATCATTCATACACAACAAATTGGAAAGCGAATAATCAGGTGCACATATCCCATCTTCCATTTCTTGATCTTGTTTGTCACACATTTCAATTTGGGGCATAAAATTAATCCTTGTTTGCAAACACATTTGGATTTGGGCTCTTAAAAATGAATTTTGTCTTCAATCACATATCAAAATTGGGTCTAAAATTAACCATTGTCTTCCTACACATTTGAATTGGGGTTAAAAAGAACATGTGCTTCTATTGTTTGCATACAAACATTTCATTTCTAAGGGAAATTAATCATTGTGAGTGTGAATCAAGTGCGTGTGTGATCACAAACACCTCACCTGATTTTCTTTAGTCAAACCCTTCATAGGAGGCCTGCTAGGGGATTTCATCACCCCTAGGGACGACCTCAATCGAAGTGTGAATCGAAAGACACGCTTGTTTGGAAGTTAAAATCTTGTCACTCTTGGCTAAGCCCCAAAGAACTTTATACCTTTGGGAAGTGAAGGTGAAGGGTGGGTTACCCCTTTCTCCCAGCTGTGTGGCAGGATTTTTCTTTCAATTCATTCCTTAGTCAACCTTGTGCAATCTAGCTTGAGACCTAATTGGCCATACCCCACTTGACTAGTCATAGGGCTTGTTTTTGTGTATTCAAGTGCTTGATTAATCATAGCATTTAATCTTGGAAGACAAACTTATCATTGTGCTTGGTGTGTGTGTTTATGCATTTACATGTAAAATCTTGTGTTTGATATTGCCCAAGTCAAACTTCCAATAAAATTTCTCCACATCATCCAAGTCATCCAATCTCGTCATTCCACATCATCATCTCTTTCATCTAATCAACATCATTTTACACCATGACAACATTTGAAGACATAGCACTAGGGCTTAATCACATGCTTCATAAAGCTCAAACAAATCAAACACCTTTAGACCAACAAATCATTGAAAGCACCCATAACATTATCCAAAAACTTCAAACCAACCAATCACCACAAATGCAACAACTCATAGCACAAATCCAATACCTCATGGCCAACTGTCAAGTCCAACAAGCACATTATCAAGTCCAATCACCACATCAACACATTTCACATCAACCTAATGTGTCACCTATATCATCATATCAACCTCATCCATCCACATATCAAGTTTCCCCTTCGTCAACCTATCACAACTCTTCTAATTTCAACTCTTATCCACATCAATCAACCTTTCAACAGTCATTATCCTATTCAACCCCTCAATCATCATTACAACAACAAATCATATCACAAGTCCAAACACCATTTCAACCTCAACACATTCAACCCCAATCTTATGTGTCACCTTCATCATTATGCCAACCTAACACATCTATCTATTATGACAATGCCACATCAACATGTCCACCCATATCACAACAACAACGTAACTTCCCAAGTCCACCTTGGCAACAACATCAAGAACCTTTAAGTCTTAATGCCACCTTTGACAAGGGGAACACCAATCTAGTCCATACACCCTTACCACCATCCAATCAAATGCTTATCCCTAATCCACCATGTCCTAGTCCTAATCCATTGGCCTCTCCACCTTCTCACCCATCAAACTCTTCATTACCCCCACCATCATCTAATCCTCCATCAAATCAATCCATTACATTTAGATATTTAAAACATAAATTGATGGCATTACATAAATCCACCAATCCACCTACAAAGGATGTGACCCAAGGGCTACAAGTAAGGAATCCGTTGTTGCCATGTCATTCAACACATATACTTGAACATACAAAAGAGTCCTCAAATGTCATGCCAAGTCCTTCAAGTCAACCATGTCATCCACAACCCCTTGAGCCAAGTCAAGATTCTCCCCTCATAAGTCCAAGTCAACCTCCATCATGCTCCTATGTTGTTGACCATCTTGAACATGTCAAGTCTCTCCAAGAGTCATCCCCTTCTACTTCCATTCAAGCAACCCAAGATGTATGTCAAGAGCCTAATCCTAAGCATGTGGAAACATCAAGCCCTAGTCCTAATCAAGATGAAATCATTGTCATCCAACCTGTCCATAATCTATATCTCTTTTATGATCAAGATGATATCCATAATGATGAAGAGCCTATCCATGAGCAAGATATTCCAAATTCACCTCCACCTAGCACCATATATGACCTTCAAACATCCACTTCCCTTGATGAGACACTTGCCTCCCAAGCTAGTATAGAAGATCAAACAAATACCTTGGATCTAAGTGAACACAATGCTAATCAAGATCCTAATGATCCCCCATCACCCATTATCGACCCCATTGCAAGTCCTCCATCATATCCACTTGGTCTTTCCAATAAGGAACTTGTGTTTAGTGTTCCACCTACACCTAGTCCCATTGTCCATTGCATACCCCAAAGACATCAATCTCAAGATGTTGGTACTTCCCCCATGTCTCCTAAGTCCACCTCCTTCCATCATAAATCCTACCATACACCTAAGACATATGTTGCCATTCCACCACCATCATCCTACAAATGTCAAAGGCATGTGACCATACACCTTCCTCCATCCAATTTACCACCATTACTTCCAACTCCTAATACCCCTCCATCCGCTTTGCCACCATTACTTCCAACACCTAATATTCCAATCATTCATAAATACCCTAAATATCCTAGTCATGACCAACAAGTGCACACATTGTGTAAACATAAAGCTTCCACTCATCCCATCCAACACATGGGATTCAAAAATAAAATTTTAGATGCCTCTATTTATAAAGTCAAAAATTCTAATGGTCCTAATGCCTTAGCATACAATTGCAAAAAGTCAAAGCCAAGTGCATCCAAAAAGTTATATAAGCCCATGCCTCCAAAAGAAAAGTCTAAAAAAAAATGGTTTGGGTACCTAAGCAAAAAGAAATCAAGTCAAATGAGGCATCTACGTCACAAAAATCCCAACCATCCACTTCCTTCCAAGAGCTACACATTCCATTCAAAGAAATTACAAAAATCCCTGAGAGACAAATAAAGCCATAAAATACTAGAAGTCTGTAGTGGGTGCCTAAAAGCACACTTCATCACCCATCTCTAAACCCAAACATCTCCATTGCTTCCTGCACCTCGTCCACATCAAAGCTTCAGCGTTTATCACAATGTGTGCAACCATTGGTCATGGTTCCCCTTCCGTTTCACAACAAGCCCTCATACCTCCATCTTGTCACCCCCCATCCACTATCCTACATATCTTCCCCACCACCTTCCTATGGTCCATGCTTTTGGCTAAGCCTCCCCATTCATCTTTTGCATAATTCTCATATAAGTCCTATATCTTCCCTACATAATCCTCCATAATACACATCATAATCCGTCATCTACCTACTCTATCTCCATTTCATGTCATCCCTTACCAACATCTATGAGCATAACGACATTTGACATGGTCCATGCAATGATATCCATTTCTAGTGGGACTATCACCTTTCATGCAACTAGACACTTGAGTCCCTCCTATCCAAAAGTCAAAAAGTCAAAAAGTCAAAAAAAAAAAGTAAAGAGAAATCCCTTCATCCAATGGTGAAAACCTGGTAAACAGGCGCCTTGGATAAGTACCATGATGAAAACCTGGCAAACAGGCATCATGTGTAGTTTGATCTTCTATGTCACTTACACTTGGGGGCACAATGTCTTATCTATTCAACCTATCATTTTTATGTCATATCATTTCCATCCTACCTACCATCTTTAGCCATCATACCTACCTATCATATTGGGTCCACTTATCCACTCTTCTCCTTTTGATCTTGATGAAGATATAGGGGAAAAGTGTTGAAACATGTTTTTTGGGTATCTCTTGACATACCTCATCCTATCTAAACCAATCATATCATTATCCTATTGTCATCAGCTTTGTCACGAAAAATCCTAAGTCTTGTACCTAGAATGG
>VDFB02001140.1:0-43710 GCA_007258455.2 Sequoia sempervirens
TTGTATTGCAGCAAGTTGTTATTCAGTTTCAGTTCACTTTGTTGGAACCGTGCTAGTGAGAAAAAAACGTTGAGCCTATTGTGCCTTCTATTTGTTACTCAAGTATTGTTCAATTGTGTTGTGATAAACAAATTGTTGAGCCTCTTTAGCCAACAAGGAGTTAATGTGATTGCTATTTCTATTGTGTGAAGAGCAAGATTGCAAGCCTCTTTAGCTGCAATTTCTTGTTCCAGGCATGTTAGAAGTGAGCCTTGTTCCAGAAGTTTGAGTAATAAAATCATGAGCCTCCTTTGCCTTGATCCAAAATCTCAGATTTCTGTTATTTGTGTTATGCTTCTATGATCTCGATTTCAGCTTGCATTGAAGTGTGTAGATGTTTGTTGAGAAAGAGTTTATCGAAGTATTTTGTCAGAAATCTACCTTGTTAATTTCTAACTTCTCTTGCTCTGCTATTACTTGAGAGGTTAGGAACGTCTTTAGTCTAGGTTAGTCGTAGTTGAAGTTCTTAAATCAGAAAATCTCAGCTGCGGCGTTTGTGTTTTATAAACCTTGTGCTCTTAGCTGATAAAAAAGATAGGCAACTTGGTTTTAGTTTACTTTCTTAAACACCATCAGCAAGAGGGAGCTTCCCCTCCTAATTTGAAGAGCAGTTTATTTGTGCATAGCTGTCCGTTTCAAATCCGCATTCTAGAGGTGCGAATTTAAGCATGTATGAGATCCGCAGACTTTGAAAGATCCCTCTCCTGCATCTTTGGACATATGAGCTTCCTGTAGCTCACTCTCTACCTCAATCTCTGCCTCATTTTCTGATTTTTCTTCATTTGTGTCATAGATATCAGCTTGCTGGTCTGAAAAATCAGTCAACGTTTCTCCCTCATAAAAACATTCCATGTGCTTGTTTTTCCCTTTAGGCTTGAGGGGACAATCATGATTGAAGTCATATGGGCCCTTACAGTAAAAGCAGAGCTTCCTTCTACGTAGATCATTCATTGTTTCACGATCTAAAGGGGCTGCAAATTTTTTCTTTTGATCAGCATTATCAACCTTCTTTGGATCAGATTTGTTCTCTGTGTAGGAGGTAGATGGTTTCGTGCCAAATTGTTTACGAGGTGTAGTGAGCTCCATACTGCGAGCTTTCCTCATGGCCTCCTGTAAAGTAGGTGGATCGAATGCCTTGATCCAACCTTTCATGGGCTCGAAAAGACCCTCAATAAACAATATGATCAGCCTTCTCTCTAAGATGTCTGTCACCATCATGGATAGTCTTTGGAACTCTCCAATGTACGATTCCAAGCTACCCAACTGTTTTAACTGCGCAAGATCCCTGAAGAATAGTTCAGGATCACGTCTATCAAATCTCTCTACCAGTCTATCAGTGAACTCCTGGTACAAGGTAATCCTATCATGGTGTAGTGTTGCCATGCCATGAATCCACCAGTCATGTGCTACGCCATCAAGGTGGAGAGTTGCAAATCGTATAGCATCTTCCTCTGGCATAGGACATAGTGTCAAGAATGTATCCAACTTACTCACCCAAGCACGTGCTGTAACTGTACCACTGCCATCATAGTGAACTAAGGTTAGTTTGTTGGTAGCCTGTCTGAGATCACTTTGTTTGTTTCTAGGCCTCCTGTCATTCCTGTTACGGTTATACTCTCTCTTCTGGCTCATGAATCGATCAAAGTTAAGGTGCTCCTTAACTCTCGGAGGCAATGCATCCCATTCATCATGCATAGTCATGATGTTATCAGCAAAGTTCACTTCACCACCCTGTTCAACCTCTTCCTCTTCATCAGCTTCATTTCTGATAAAAGTAGGACAAGTAGCTCTCTCAAAGGTGCGTGCTGGAGCAATAATTCTGTGTGGTTCTCCATGAATACTGCCTTCCTGATCTCGACCCTGATTCTGACCTCTATGAAGTGTCAAATTTTGAACATTTGTGCTTAGCTGCTGGAGGATATTCGCCACCTGTTCTTGGCCTGCCACCATGCCTCTAAGTACATCTCTAGCTTCTCTGTCCTCTTCATTGAGAGGATTCCTGTGAGAACCTTCAACTTCCCTGTCGGCCATGTTATCAAAGTCTAATTCTTCTTCCTATTCGTCAAACGGAAATGCTGGAAATGGTTCAAAAGTACTTCTCTGCAAACCAGGACCCCTACGTGAGTAGTACCTGTCAAACCTGTTCTGATGAGACCGCATAGAAGCTGCTAACCCTACAGGCTAGCAGGATCAGTGCTCTGATACCACTGTGATGAGCCCTACTGGCTCACAACTCAAACCTCTGTATTTTTCTTAAATCTTATTGTGTTTTTTTAGTTTTTTAAGAGAAAGTTTGTAGACAGAAGAGAAGGTGCGCATCATATAAAAGCTCATAAGCTATAAAACTGAGCTACTTTCTGCAGAATGGAAATGCAAAAGGTATTATTTAACAGTAACAAATAGATCACAAGTGATAAACATACCAGAATGCTTCCAAATTATTTATTTAAAAAGACAAGTCAACTTGCCAGCCAAGAATGGTGAAATTTGGCAAATATGGACGCCTAGCCTCCAGATCTGAGTTCTCCCTCTTCGAAACAGGATACAAGCTCTTGAGAAAGGTAGACGCCAAGGATGGAAGACAAATAGAAGCCAAAAGAAAGGCGTTTCAACTAGTTACTTCACATGCCTCCCTAAAAGGACACATTTCCCAATGCAAATAGTACGGCCAAGGAAGACACCAAAAGAACAAACTAAAAGCTGAAATCTATTGAAGATGGCGTCTCTGGAGAAGAAACCCCCTTTCCTTATTGCAGACAAGTAAATACTGAATGATAAAACTCTGATAGAAGCATGTAGAACTTCTGAATGAAGCCCTCACAGTTGCACTAATTCGACTGGTCTCTCACAGTCTCAAAAATGCTCAACATCGAAGAGATTGTGTTCTCCAATGGAAATATTGCTCAAACCCTGATCAAAAAGGAAAGCACAGAAGAAACCTCAAAGGCAAAGTCAAAATATTCAAGAAGTGAATTTCTCATTGCCAAAATGCCTTATATGCAAAAAGGCATGACTTTCAAGAAAGTGACGCCACTTGCAATCATTAAATATTTTAAAACATATTTAATTCACTTTTCAATAGTTGCAAGTTAAATATTTGGGCGCCCACTTCTATGCATAAGTGATTTAATTTTAAATCACCTTTATGTAATATTTAAGTGATATAAAATATATAAAGTCAATTTGACTTTATAATAAAGCATTAAGTTAAATAATTAACTCAAATCACTTAAAAATCCATAACTCTCTCAAAACTCCAAATATTTCTGTGCCGTCAGAAGCTGTCAACCCCTGAACTGCCAACGCCTGCTGTGAACCAATCACTAAGCTCTGAAAATGAGAACGATCAACTCCTCCAGAAAATACCACTAACCCTCTAACCAATCCAGTTAGCCCACAAGGGTCCAAGAAAAAGGCTAACACACTGTTCCCGAAAACTGACTAGAGTGGGGACATCACAAGGCCGCCCTACAAGAGCTCAGATAATTGAAGAATGTGATAGTTCCTACCAGACTCTGAAGGATAGGCTGCTTCTAACAAAAGGAAAATACAAAAGGTTGAAGAGGAAGCATAGGACGTTGATCGGATATGTGCAACATTTAGCACGTCCGTGTGGATAGGAGAATCCAATAATTGATCTCCCAGCTAAGCTTCCGAGAGAATCAGTCAGCAGCTTGGAAGATTTGAAGAGGATGGCTCAAGAAGCGGACAAGTGGGTTGGCAATGTTAGTGTAGAAGCAGAGAAATTCATGGATGATCTCACCTATTCTTTTCAGCAAGCCTCCAATATTCTTATGCACATGGAAAATGTTGATCAAGCTTGGAGTGAAGCACACATTTATCAAGATAAAACTGTCCCTCACTTGGCAACCTTGATGCATATGCTCGTGCAAACTCTGGTCGAAGGAGGAGTAATTCAGGAGGGTGATAGGTATGATTTCCCCAATTGGTATTCTTCAACATTCATTGGTCGAGGCTTCTTTGATACAACACAAGCAGAGTCAATTAGAGTTAGAAAGGCTATGAGGAACATACAAGAAGGAGTTTTAAACACACTCGAAGCCTTATTTGCTAAAGGGTTGACTATAGAGGAGGTGATTGCAGATGGCCTAAGGAGCAGGTTGGAGCCCTTATTCTCGGATGTGAGATATTTTGCCCAGGTGGACTTTGAGAACGTTTCAACCTTCTCCAACATTATTCAGAGTACTCAGGATGCCTTAGAGGCTTGGAGAAAATCTTGTATTCGGCAGGGACAGGCAGTCACAATGCTTGAATTCCAGCTTAACCATGTACCACCCATTTCAGTTCAGGAGGTTGAGGCAGTGTTGACCAGATTCATAGAGTTTGCAGTCAAGGAGAAGAACAATGGGAACACGTTTCTGGATGAGAATCTTCTAGAGGATAGTGGGCATTAAATGCTCATATTGGTCAAAGGGAGGGAGTGGGCATTTTGTGCTCATTTATTACCCCCTTTCTCTCGAAGCGAACAATTGTGTAAGTCCCCTTGAAATACCAACAAATCACATCAAGTCAATTGAGTCTATGTCCACTGCATAAAGGAACCTTGGAGTTGAATGCATGATCTTTTGCAATCTTAGCATGCAGGAGATTTTGATCAAGAGAGGATAGAGTGACCGTTGTGTTGGTGTACGTTTTATCATCCACCGAACACACAAAATAAAATGTCCAGAGACACTCTATCCTCTCTTGAAAAACCACCACGTATGCTAAGATTGCGAGAAGATCATATGGCGATTCCAAGGTTTCTTTTGTCAAGTCTTGACGTGTGGATAAGCTCAATGGGCGTTGTGATTTGCTGGTAATACACAAAGGGACTTACGTTAAAGAATTCTTCACAAGTTTGGGACTTAGGCAGATTTATCATTAAAAGCTTCTTCAATGGGGACTTTCAATGTGGATCTCAAAAAATAGCAAAAAGATAAGGGTTTAGGGGATCTATTCTACGCCTAGGAATTTAAGAGACAGTAAAGATTCGGTGAAAGGAATAACCTCGCTTTGTTTTACCTCCCTAGGACAACTACGCAAAGTGGGTGCAATCTTCAAGGGGGTGTGATTATAATTTTCAAGTCTCGAATGAGACCGAAGTTAAGCTTCCACGATTATGAGCTCAGGCTAACTTTACGCATCGAATGCAAATCATCCATTCGAAGAAAGTATGAGCAATATTTCACCATTGAATCTATACGATCAATCTCTCATTCACTTAACCAATATTCAAAGCAAATTCTACTTAACTTAATTCTAACTCTAACCTATGGTAGAAGAAGCTATGCAACCTTGCTTACTACTTGACAATAAAAGTTATTCAAAGCAAATCATGCATAAGAGCTTTTATTATCGGAAATAGTCTCAATGCAACAATTTCATACATTGTCTCCACCCCTTACAAATGAGGGGCGAGCTCAATTTATAGGCTCCCCAATTACAATTCTGTGGCCAAGATTGATTTCGGATCAACGATCGAGATTACAAAATAAAACCCTAATTAAGGTTTGTCACTTTCGACCAATGAGAAAATGTTGCATGTTGATTCGGAACAATTTGATTAGTTGGAAGATGACGAGGTGCCACCTCAGCATGTTGGATGCCTTCCTTGGTTGCTTCGTTTTTCTTCCACGTGCTTGCCTTAGAATATTTTCCTTGCCGATGACTGTCCTTTGTGCTTGTTCCTTCCTAGCTTTGATCTTGGATTCCTTTTGAGACTTTGATTTCTTCTTCTCACTTGTATTGGAATCTTTGAGGTCTGGAAGTCTCCCCTTGGAGTAGGTGTCTGGACTTGAAGTTGGTTGCTTTGAAATTCCTCCTGCTTGAACTGGGTTGATGTTATTCCTTTGGATTTCCTCTCTGAATTCTCCAATTTGTGTCGAGAAATTGTCTATGGAGATATGTTTAGAACACTCTCCTTGTCACCATCTGATTCTGATTGGAAGCTTGTTTTTAATTCTTCAGGAGATGAAATCCCTCAAGAAGTTGCCTTGATTGCTTCAAGAAGTCTGGGATTGTAGATGAAATCCCCCCCAAGATGTCCGAATATCCTTTCAAGTGCCTTGAATTTGGAGAAGAATGCCTCTGTGCTTTCGCCACAATGGGGGAAATTGGAATTTTCTCGGTGATGTATTTCCCATACTTAGCCAAATTTTGGCTATTTTGTAACACCTTCATGTGGACCATTCAACATTTAGCCAAGGTTTTGGATGAACTTTCCCTGTGGATTTGTCTTCAATTTTGAATTTGGCTTGTGCTATGTAGGACAAATTCCATCCTTGGACAAGGATTTTATTCACTTCCTCTTTATTTTCCTCTTCATTCCTCTTGTTTTCTTTCCAATACTTAGCCAATTTTCTGAATTTCCCTCCTCAAGGTACCAACACTTAGTCATTTTTTTGAGTTTTTCTCATTGGGCTAACTTCACTTGAGCTTGGACACTGCTTCTATCTTGACCTAGGTTGGACTTTCTCTCCCTTGTGCCAAAGTCGAACTTCATTAATGTTTGGACATTCCTTGCTTGAGGTAAGTTGGACTTTGAAGGGCTTGTGCCATTTCTTCCATGTGCTAGGCGGACTTTACTTAAACTCGGACATTTCTCCCTTTTTGCCCAAGCGGACTTTGCTTGTGGCTTGGACATGTCTTGGCAGACTTCAAGATTAGCTTGCCATTTCTCATCCTTCCTCTTCATATTTTGACAATACTAGCCAATTTCATGAAAATTTCTTCCCAAAGCATCCATACTTAGTCAATTTCACAAGTTTTTCCTTTCCTAGGCATCAATACTTAGCCAAATTTGAGTCTTCCTTTTTTTTTCTTGGCTGGGCGGACTTCATGGCTTCTTGGACAAGTGCATGGCGAACTTTGGAGTGCTTTAGTCATTGCTTCCTAGAGGTGAGCGGACTTCATCTTAGGCAAGACATTTTCTCTCAAGTGCATGGGCGGACTTCAAGACCTTCATGCCATGATAAAGGTGGACTTCAGAATTGTCTTGACACTTCCTTCTCCATATGTCTCTCATGTAAATGGTTAAAAAGTCTTACATTAACATAAAAGAGGTTACAATAAATAGAAGTGCATGAAGCACTGTAGATATTAATGATATCTACCTAACTAACCTACTTGATACTGTAGAAACAGTATATTAGACTAAACATAACTTTACATTGACCATTAAATAAAAAGAGAATAATATATTCTAACACCCTCCCTTAATGGTCAATCCATCAACAACACCAAGTTGCCCCCTGAATTTTACAAACTTATCCGGGCTCAGAGACTTGGTGAGAATATCTACAGTCTGATCCGCTGTCGGAACATACTACAACTGAACTGATCCGTCTTCTACCAGCTTGCGGATGTAATGACAATGAAGCTCGACATGCTTGGTACGTTCATGGAAGACTGGATTTTTGGCCAGTTTGAGCACCCCTTGGTTATCAGTGTACAAGGGAGAAGGTCCTGCTTGTGACATGTGCATGTCAAAAAGCATCCTACGAAGCTGAACTGCCTCACATGCTGCTTTAACAGTTCCTCGATATTCAACTTCTGTCGAGGAAAGAGCCACTGCCTGTTGCTTCTTGCTGGTCCATGTTACAACACTTGTACCCAAACTGAATACATACCCAAAAGTAGATTTTCTGTCATCCACTGAACCTGCCCAATCTGAGTCTGTATAACCAATCAGCTTTGGATCCTTGCATCTGCCATACAAAATGCCATAGTCTGAAGTGCCTTTAACATATCTTAGCACCCGCTTCGCTGCAATCCAATGATTAGCTTTGGGAGTTGTCATGAAGCGAGAAATGTAGCTCACTGCAAAACTGATGTCAGGTCTAGTGGCAGCGAGGTAGATGAGACTGCCCACTAGTTGTCTGAATGTCGTTTCATCGACTAGAGGTGAATCAGAGTTGGCTGACAACTTCAGCCCCTTCTCCATAGGTGTGGAAGCAGGTTTGTAGTCCTGCATCCGAAATTTGTCAAGCAAACTTCTAGCATATTTTGACTGAGAGATAAAGATGCTACCATCGGTCTGCCAAACTTCAATACCCAAACAATAATGGAGAAGCCCCAGATCTGTCATGTCAAAAGCCTGACACAAAGCTTGTTTGATTGCCACAATCAAATGTGTGGAACTACCAGTAATGATCAAATCGTCAACATAGACAACAAGAAATAGAATATCATCACCAGAGTGTTTGACATACAGATTACTGCCAGAAGGGTTGCGCTAAAAACCATGATCAACCAAGTACTGATCAATCTTGAAGTACCATGCACGGGGAGCCTGTTTCAGTCCATAGAGCGCTTTCACGAGCCTACACACTTGATGTTCTTTGCCGGCAACCTTGAAACCAGGAGGCTGCGTCATGTAGACTTCTTCCTGCAAATCACCGTTGAGGAAGGCACTCTTGACGTCCATCTGATGAACTGTCCAACCAAATTGGGCTACAATAGCGAGAAGAAGACGAATTGTGCTCATCTTGGCAGTAGGAGCAAAAGTCTCCTCGTAGTCAATGCCCTCCTGCTCTCCTGCTGTGTGAATCCTCGAGCAACCAATCTGGCCTTGTACTTATCCAAAGTACCATCTGCATGATACTTGACCTTCTAAACCCATTTGCAGCTGACAGGTTTCTTCCCAGGAGGAAGATCAGAAAGAACCCAAGTGTGATTCTTCAGGAGACTATGATATTCTGTCTACATAGCCTGTTCCCACTCTGGAATTCTTTTAGCCTTGGAATATGTATGAGGCTCGTAGATGTTGTGGATGTTGGCCATAAGAGCAAAGTTGATGGTGTGTTGCTGCTTGCTCTTGCTACGAGTAGATCTGCCCTCAATGAGTTCATCATCATGAAGATCACCGATTGTCTTGGCCCACCACTTAGGGCGACGAGTAGAAGTGCCAACATTTGAAACAGGAGTAACATCTCCTGGGATTTCTAGAACAAAGTCATCTGGATATGAGTCCTGAGGAAAATCAGGTGGTGCTATATCATGATCAATAGACTCCTCATCTTCAGAGTCAGAATGCTCTGAAGCCCTCCCATCATGGGAACCAAGAGGAAGACGAACACCCTCATCAAGAACCTTCATAGGCTGATCTGTAGGACTGGTAGTAGGGACAAATGGACAAGTAGTCTCATCAATCACAACATCACGGCTGAATATGAGACGACCTGTCTCCACGTCAACCAACTTGTAGGCTTTGTGATTGTCGCTATAGCCAGTAAACATAAGTGTCTGGCTCTTGGAGTCCAACTTGGCACGCTTGGCGTCTGGAATCCATACATGAGCGGTAGAACCGAAGACTTTCAGATGGCCCACCTTAGGCTTGCGTCCTGACCAGGCTTCTTCAGGAGTCATCTTCTTAACGACCTGTGTAGGTGACCGATTCAGGAGGTAGACTGCACTGTAGACTGCTTCAGCCCAGTATTTCTTAGGTACATTTTTGTACTCGAGCATAGAACGAGCCATTTCGATAATGGTGCGATTCTTGCGTTCAACGACACCATTTTACTGAGGGGTGTAGGGAGTGGTAAGTTGGCACTTAATGCCGTGTACAACACAAAAAGTAGAGAAGTCAGTTGAACAAAACTCCCCCCCATTATCTGACCTTAGAGTAACAATGTGAGAACCCGATTCTTTCTCAACTAAGGCTTTGAACTGCTGAAATGTGCTGAACACATCTGACTTTTGTTTCAGAAAATACACCCACATTTTGCGACTAAAATCATCAACAAACAATAAAAAGTACCTGGACCCAGTAACAGAAGGAGTGTTCATCGGTCCACATACATCAGCGTGAACCAATTGAAGTACCTTGGAGGCTCGCCAAGAATCACCATTCGAGAATGGTGTCCGATGCTGCTTGCCAGCTTGACAGGCTCCACAAACTCCATGATTTTTAGTTTGGATCTCAAGTAGACCAGCGACAAGACCCTACCGAGATAACTGAGAGAGGTAGTGGACATTCAAGTGCCCATAACGCTGATGCCAAAGTTTGCTGATGGTTGTACTTCGAGCAGCCAGAGCGTGCTCTTGAGAATCACCAGAATCAACAAGTCTGTACAGACCGTGATCCTCAAGTCCCATAGCAATTGTAGTGCGAGTCTCCCGGTCAATGATGCTGCAAGTGGACGAGCTGAAAACAACATCCAACTGGGGAGAATGCCGCATGATCTGATTGACGGAGAGGAGATTATGTTCCATGCTTGGAACATAGTAGACATCGAGAAAGAGTAAATTTCTTCCTCCTGAGTGAATCTGGACAGTGCCCTTACCAGCAACTGTGTACTGTTCTCCTCCTCCGAAAATGACAGAATCTGAGAAGGGTTCGAACTTTGTGAACCAATCCCGACAATGAGTAAAATGCCGCGATGCCCCTAAATCAATATACCAGGCAAAAGAATGTACCGGATCTGCAGTTCTCTTGGCCATAAACGCATAAAATGCAGACTCTTTCTGCTCAGTGTGCTCAGCGACATGTGCCTTTTGTTGAGAGCCTCCCTGCTTCTTTTGTTCAGAAGCCATCTGAGTGCGACACTTAGCCCTAATGTGACCGTATTTGTGGCAATAATTGCACCGAACGTTCTTCTTCTTCTTGCTGTCCTGTGAAGAACCAGAGCCTTTCGGCTGAGAAGACTGAGCCTTCCCTTTGTTCTTAGCAGAAGATTTGGCAGAGAACGCTTGTATTGTGGAGGAGGAACTGGTACTGCTTCCAAACTGCTGTCTCCAACGATCTTGTTGTAGAAGTGTTACACAAGTCTGGAAACTTCAAGTCAACGTTTGTTGAAGTAATATTGAGCGTCTCAATGAAATGCTCGTAAGACTCTGGCAAACTCTTAAGAGTAATAACGACCATGTCCTCTTCCTCCATCTTTCATCCAATAGCTTCCGGCTGATCCCGAATCTCCTTGATCTTTGTTAGATCCTCTTGAAGAGTGGTGTGCTTCTCGTCCATCATTATTGAAAAAAGCATGTTCTTGAGAAAAAACGCACGACTCTTATCTGACGTTTCATGGAGATCCTTCAGGGTTGTCCATACCTCAGCAGCTATTTTTCCTGACAGCACTTGTGGCAGCTGGTCGTCAGTGATTGAAAGCTTGATGAGCATGACGGCTTCCTGATTGCATTCATCCCATTTATCTTGATCTTCTCCGGCTACAGTGGGTCGAGTTGAGTGCCCCAAGACGACCTGATCGAGACAACGATATTCAAAGATCGTCAGCATGCATTGCTTCCAGGTGTTGTAATTCTTCTCGTTGAACTTCTGGCTGCTTTCGAGCATTATGTTCGTGAGAGATGCCATCACGTACCTCGTGGTCAAACTGGTGAAGGCAAGATAATGCAAAGAAAACATAAATACAGAAACCCGAACACGGATTTTGAGGTTTTATTGAAAACCCAGAAAAGATAAATAAAAACCCAAAAGGATGGAAGAATATCCAGAAAATTTTGGCAACACAATTTTTGAGGCACGGAAAATGAGGTACCCAGAATAATCTAGTGACAACCCAATTGAGATCTCGCAAAACCCAAAAGGAATCTGTGATCAGAAAAAAAAAATCGACTTCAAAATGAGGCACAAATTTCGAGGCACAGAAAACGAGGTACCCAAAAAATTTGAAGACCGACCCAGTTGAGATCTCAAAAAACCCAGAAGGAATCTGCAAACGAAAAAATTTCCGCCTTCAAACAGAGGGTCAAAACCCTAGACGAACTTGCAAAAACCCTAGGCCGCCATTGAAGATCAGAAAAATTGCAGAAAACAGCTCGAATCTGCACGAAAATTTGGCAAAAGAGATGCCAAACCCTAGGCGACTAAGTTGCAAGAAGGGGCAACCACGATTTTGCTAAAAAAGCCACCCAAAATCAGGCAAAAATGCGAAAAAACGCAATTTCACAGAAAAATGCGATTTTCAGATCTGAAATCCCATAAAAATGCAGATTTTTTCCGCCCAAAAATGCGTGCAAACAGAGATAAAAGCGCCTAGAAAGTCAGAAAACCCTCACACAGAAAAAAAAAAACGTGCTTTCAAAATCGTGCACCCAGAAAAGACCAAATCGCTTGCAAAAGGGACGATTTTTCTAAGGGAAACAAAACACGAATTTTTAGGGGTTTTTCTTACAGCTCTGATACCATGTAAATGGTTAAAAAGTCTTACATTAATATAAAAGAGGTTACAATATATAGAAGTGCATGAAGCACTGTAGATATTAATGATATCTACCTAACTAACCTACTTGATACTATAGAAACAGTATATTAGACTAAACATAACTTTACATTGACCATTAAATAAAAAGAGAATAATATATTCTAACATCTCAATGCCTAGGTGGACCTTATAACTTTCTTTCCACTTGATGGCAGACTTTACAAATTCTTTTCCATGTGATCAAATGCCTTAGGTGGACTTCTAAGTGAATTCTCTGACTTCATACTTAGCCAAAATTCAAATTTCATTTTCCGAGGTGTCAAACACTTAGTCAATTTCATGAAATTTTCCTCCCCAAGGTAGCATTACGTAGGCGAGGCATTCATACTTGGGCAAATTTTCAATTTTTTTTTTTTTTTTTCTTTCCTTGTGCTAGGCGGACTTCATCAAATTCTTTCCATGGCCAAGGCAGACTTCCTCAAGTTCCTTCCATCTTCCATCAAGGCATGGTGGACTTTCTATCCTCCTTGACATTTGCCTCTCACACTCATACTTAACCAAAATTCGCATTTTCCTCTTCCAAAGTATTAAAATACTTAGCCAAAATTTCAAATTTCCCCCCTTCTAGGCCTCCATACTTGGACAAATTTCGGATTTTCCCTTCAAGGCATCAAACACTTAGCAAAAATTTTCAATTTTTTTCCTTCTCATGCCTAGGCGAACTTCCCAAGTGCCTTGCCAAGGCTGGGCAGACTTTGGAAGGTCTTTGCCAAGGTGGGGTGGACTTTGGAAGGTCTTTGCCAAGTCCTTTATTTTAAGGGCCGACCTCTATGCCATGTCTTGCCATCTTTCTTCAAGGCTTGGGCGGACTTCTAAGGAGGCTTACCATTTTTCAATCAAGGCAAGGGCGGACTTCCTCACCTCTATGCCATGTCCCTTAAATGTAGGGCCGACCTCTTCAACTTCATGCCTTGTCCTTACCAAGGCAAAGGCGGACTTCATCATTCTTCTGCCATGTCCCTCATTTTAAGGGCCGACCTTGTTAATGGCTGATCATTCTTTCTTGATGGCGAATTTTATTTCAGACTTAAGGCAAAATTTATCACAGATTTCATGCCTTTGAGTTGATTTTTTTGGCGATTTTCTCATGATTTTGACTGATTTTGAACTGGTTTTCCAGATTTTTCCATGCTTTTGGGTTGATTTTCTCAGATTTTTGACTGATTTTTCCATGATTTTTCTGATTTTTACTTGTTTTTTTTTATTTTCACTTTGATTTTTGGATTTAAAGATGGAAACGTTGACCCGTTGACCAGGGTTGACTTTCTAAAAATAGAAAAAGCAAAAAAGCAGATTCCCTAAAAAATAGGAAGTGTCAGAATTGGCCCAAAGCACAGGCGATCCTCGTCTCTCGAACCTTTTGAGCCCTTCCATGACGTTTAGGCACTGATTTAGGCATGGACTCTCAACTTGGCTCGGATGACTCTTAAAACACTGACTCGAAACTCTCAAAATGATGACCTCATTGTAAAAAGACAAGTGATAAGCAGTTGCGATGCCCAGGGCAAAAAGTGAAAACAGGGGGTTCCCATTTGCAATGGGGCGATGTGTGAAAAGGTCACAACACGTTGGAAACTTTATTTTGTGTTGGTGTGGTCATAAAATACCCGTCAACAGGTATGTACAAACAATGAGCAAAAATTGATACAGCTTTTCATCTCTGGATTAGTAAACTCCTTTGCCACGACAAATGGATTCCTTCTCCCAAACACATGATAAATCTCACTGAAATTCTCAAATTGTCCTCTGAAAGAAAGACCAATTAAATCGTTTGGCTGGGAAGAAAGGCCAAATTACTGTGTTTCAAACAGTTTAAATTACACTGCAGCCTACCGAACATAAGCTTACAATGATCCACGCTAGAAAATCTATGTACAATTTGTCTGGGCTAGCATTAGTTTTAACTTTTAATTTAATTTTATTCTAAAATAACAACTCATTTTCTTCTAGACTATTTTATGCATTATTATTCTCTGTAATTTTATTGCTGATTTTAGATCGAATATTTGTATGAGTTTCTGTATAAACATATATCTGTATCATTCAACCCAAAGTATTATATATTAGTTTTAATGATATTAATATCGGCAATGTATCATGAGCTTTAAACTTTGATTAATATTGTGTAGGAAAATAAAGCTTTCCTAATACATAAAGTACTTAAGAAAAAAACTGGGATTTTAGAGGTGAGACTGGAACAATAAATGCAGGATTAGATTTATGGAATTTAAATGAAGTAAATTTGATACTCAACTCAAATTCAGATGGTGACTGCTGATGCCTCTCTGCCTCCATTGCACACGGCATTAGAACAAGTGCTCACACATCCGTTACTTCCTCAAGGATGGTCAATGGAATGTGCAAGAGTATATAAAAGAAATGTGTAATATATCCCTACGAATTATAACCGCCACTTAGCTTTGGTTATTGGTTCACTCACTGCACTTTTAAATAGTGCAGGTGGTAGTATAGTTACCATTCTACTCATCAATAACTACATTCACACTTACCTTAATTTGGCACACTTATTCAATTTCACATCCGCATCAGGCTGCAATAATTTTGGGTCAACGCTTTTAAAATCTTTAACCATTTTATTTTTCTATCCTTCACCATGTCATATGTTCTATCTAAATCTTCCACGAGTTTTCAAGAATTTTAAATGAGCAATCCTCCTGGATAGCCTGTAGATTTGGCTCTGTTGTGTAGATGAAAGTGTTGTGATTTGAAATGTTTACAGTTATTTGTGACTATATCATATCGTAGTGCACTAATGAAAGAAGTGTTTATTGAAAAATCATCCTTGTTTCTTTGCGTGTTTGTTATGAATATTTTTCCGTTGTGACTGCTCTTGATTTCAACATCTCAAATCAGAGTTATTGAGATATGTGTTTGTTGATTCTATGTAATTTTAGCAAAGAAGACTAAGCTCTGAAGAAATATTGATCACAATTTTTTAAATCCTAACAATTTTCTGGCGCTATCATGTCCTCAGGCATTTGCTTACTAAGTTACAAGTAACATGCTTATTTTTACCTATAATCAATGTTTTATTTATATTGACCAATATATTATAATAACTTTGTAGGTTGTCAGCCTGATCAAGGAACTGGCATCAGCTGCTGCCACTGAGAAGAAAATATCTTTTGATCCAGGTTTAGAAGAGAGACTCTGTGCTTATTCACGAACAGTTGCCAATTTTCCAACTGCATTGAAAGAGGTAACTTTTCATCTAAAGATCATTTCAGCATTAACTATCATCCGTTTAGAAACTGCTTACTAGCATGCCTTAACTCTTACTCTGTATTCTTATTATTAATTCAACCAACTGGTCTTCATTAGAGTGAAAGATACCTAGAATTAATTACATGGAATCAATTATTTCCAAAGGTTGACAGGTATTGTAGTATGCTACCCTGTTTTTCCTTGCGTTTTTTTTTTTTGGTTTTGGTTTGTTTTGCAATGGTTTTGAGATGACAAATAAAATGGAGATAATAAAGTAACTTGCAGCCTAAGTTGCCGGTTCGGGTATGGGTTCAGATACGAGTATGGTGGTACAGGAATATATATATATATAAACATATGTTCAAACTCCAAAAATATAAATTTAATTATAAGAACAATGATACTCATAAGACATAAACATGATTGCCAATAAATAGAATATTTAAATACCTCATATAATCATATTCATAATTTGCAAAAATTTAAATACTCAAGTCTGAAAATGTCATTAGACAATGAAAATTCAATTACAATCAATATATATTAGTCTTCAAATTCATTTTCATCAAAAGCATCAAGGTCGTGGTCAACACTTGGTTCAATTTCATTTGAACCACAATCAATTGGATTGCCACTCCCACTAGGTGTGTCAAGTGCAGCAATTGCCTCATGTTCCTCATCTATAGAAGTTAAGGCAAGTTGTGCAACTTGAGCATCTAAATCAGCACACTCAAGAACTAGATCCCAATTCTTTGTCACACCCTCATTGTATTCAGGTTTCTTATATGACAAGAGACAAAGGTTGGAGTGTATATAGACCAAATCGTCTGCTTTTTTTGCACCCAAATGGTTGCGCTTGACCGAGTGGATGGAGTATGTACTCCAATTCCGCTCAGCTGAAGAAGAACTTGCAACCTATTGAGTTTGCATACAACATTTAGTATTCAATCTTGCTTGCCGATAATATATAGCATAATAGCATCGAATGAAAAACGAAAAAATAAATAAATAAAATTAAAAAAGATACATACTTGGGAGAGTATTTTAATTGCAAGAGGCTGCAAGTAATTGGAGTCTTGACCATATAGATGCCACCACTCATTAGCATTTTTCCTATATTTGTCTAGAAGAGTGGAAAAATCACGATGTTTTGAAGATATGAATTGGCCAAAGTCGCTCAAGACAATACTTTGGATTTCTTCATCTGAAAATATCTTTCTAAATGCAACCTTATAGCCAGCAACAACCTCCTCATCCCTATATGGGGGCACTCTCCTTA
Organism: Sequoia sempervirens; assembly: GCA_007258455.2. NCBI lineage: Eukaryota > Viridiplantae > Streptophyta > Pinopsida > Cupressales > Cupressaceae > Sequoia > Sequoia sempervirens. The sequence continues at coordinate 16,768 of VDFB02001140.1, forward strand.
GCAATGAAAGTACCTCTTTGCTATACTTTGGTGACAAAGCAAATGCTAAGAGATGTAAAGGGGTGATCATCTTGTTCCAATGGTCAACAATAATATTTTGCACAGTTTTGAAAAATATTTCTGTTGGGTCATGTTCCTTGGCATCTATTATTGATCTTATTTTTTCCATTGTGGAATCCATGCCACCATAAATTTCACCCAAACATGGGTGATTGATATCAACATACCTAATCATGCTCATAATGGGCTCAGTGAAATTTAAAACATATTCTACATGAGCCCACCACTCATCATCTAAGATCAATGCTTTTACTTTTTGGGCTCTTTTTATGCTTGATTGCCTCCATACACTCCACAAGTTGTTGATGACCATAGAACTCAAGGCCTCTCGCACCTGCATATGTCGTCTTAAGATGATTGTGTGAGATGTAAATTGAGTTTCGACAACCTAACATGGTATAAAAAATAAATGTCACAAATCAACAATGAAAAATTAAAAATTATATTAAAAAATCAAATTTAAATTACCTTCCACATAAATTGTGGTTTTCTCTTGAAAGGGTTTCTACATAAATCTTGTGTTCTCATTGTGTACTTAATTGCTAGATTTTGCATATGCAGTTGATGTAATTAATTGAACTTGAAAAGTAAAAGATTATTAATATCAGTGTTCCACGGGGACGCGTCCCCCCGAAAAAAACACCCGCACCCCAGACGGGGAGACGCCTAGGAAACTTCCCTCTGTCGTCCCCCTGTTGTCTCCAAGTTTCTCCGCTGTTTCCTAGAAGTCTCCTCCTAGAGGGAAACGTTTCCTAGCCGTTTCTCTTTGGGAGACTCCAAGGAAACTTCTGGGAGACTTCCAGACGTCCCCTCAACTCCTGGGAAACTGCCAGGTGTGTAGATTTTTAATATTTTATTTATTTTTAATTTTAATTTTTGTTTCATTTTTATTTTTTATTTACCCTAGGGCCTGTGCGGCTCCAACGTTTACACTGTATAGTATGCAAAATGTGGAAGCAGTGGCAAGGCACACGAGTTGCCTAATTGAATGCCTCAAAGAGCCATCATCTCATGGAATGCAATGACTGAATGCCTCAAAGAGTCGTCATCTCATGGAATGCAATGACGCAGGAAATGACTGAATTCCCATGTAGAGTGGAGACAGTTAACATGTTTGGTTTGTAAACCAAGTGTTTGGATAGAATTGTACCCAGACTATATGCTAAGTGCTTCAATATTTGGGATATCTTTCCAAATATCTTGCATATATGCTAAGGTCTTACATAGATTTTAAAAACTTAAAACCCATGTTTGTCAATTATCTTAAAAAACATCGCAACATATATTTGAAATCAAGAATACTTTTGGATGCAACTTAGGCTTCTACAATTATATAATTATATTGTTATACATCTTTTTATAACTAATTTTTCAAGTACTATATGTATTTCAGCACCCCCCTCCCCTCCTCCCCTCCCCCAAACTTAGACCCCCTGTCTCCCATCCCCGAAACACATCCCCCGCTGTCCCTGCGTCCCCATCCCTAAAACTTCGTGTAACCCTGATTTATATTGATTCCCCCCCTTCTCCCCCCTGGCACACACACCCACCCCCCGCACCCCTCGCCGAGCCAACTTCTCTCTAGTGCGATATGTTGAGTTGCCCCTAAGTCCAAGAGCACCAACACTTTAATGTATTAAAGTTATTGTAGTGATTGTAAATAATTCTTTTGGTCACTACTTAAAACTATGTTAGCTTTAGCTGCTTCCTTTTCCTCACCTTTTCAACCCATGCTAACCATTTTGGGCATTTAAAAAAAATGTCTCAAAGAACCACAATGAAAGCAATTTCTTTTCTTTGTGTCTTTGTTATTCTTGGAGACATCATGCTAAGGCGTTTGAGATCATATTTCACTAATTTTCTTTTTTAGCCCATATATCTTAATAAAAAAAGAGTAGTATGAGTCTTAACATTCAATCATGCATCATTCATTTTGACTTGCTCATGAAATAGTGTTGCTACTACTTTTTTTGCAAGTCTATGCTAAATTAAGTACTCAATGCTACCACCAATCTTCAATACGGTTTTGGCAAACTAAAAGGAGTGTCATAACAAATTTATAATCACTAATCCACACGAGTCACTGATCACTAATCATCTACTTGATTTTTGAGACTTAAATTGGTTTGTGTGGTTTGGTAAATTTTTTAATGAGTTTTTGAAGAGTTTTGGTGAGTGCTCCCAAGCTTTTGTTAAGTTTTGCCAAGTTAATGACTTTAAGTTTTTTTTTTAATTGTGAAGTTTTTGCCTCGGGTCTGCCAAGTATTTGCCAACCCATTGACTCACCGAGTCAAACTTGGGTCTGCCAAGTCTGAGTTTTTGAACTATAGTTTGACATACTTAATGATTCTTGCATTTTTAATTGAATCTTATTTTGTAGATAGAATCTTTGTATTCACACCATCTGATTGATATGAGTGAATCAATCGGTCCCAAGCTTCCTTTCTTATTTTTGACGTACATGCAAGAGCATATTATTACTTAAACTCGTAAGTATACAAGAACAAGTCTTCCCTTCTTTTACCACCTATTAAAAGATTTTATTTTGAGAATGTTTTTAAAATGTATCACAAGCCTTTGAGGTTCTGCTGCAATGAATGTAGCTATTACTCAATCTTTTACCTTCATAATTTCAGAAGAGTAGTCATTGTTAGGTGAACTGACTTTAATGCCATGTAAAGGAACTTAGATTTTACACAAGGCTACCAAAAAACATGCAAATCAGAGAAACACAAAAAAAAAAAAGCATTGTTCAAGAAAACAAACTTAGATTAAAATATATGTTATAATATCTTATTTGCATGCACATTTACATTTTGCTAAACTGCACTTTAAACACACATTTTGCATGTTTTGTTCTTAATTCCTTACCACGGCTGTGATACCCAGGATGTAGAATCATTTGGTGGTCCAAAAATATCCTTGTGCAACTTGAAAATGTAAAAGAAAAATCAAAACTATAAAAAACTCTTAAGCAAATAATTTTTTTTTTTTAAACAATCCTAAAGTAAAATAAAATAACTCAAATGATATCTCAGTATTTTTTAAATAGATGTATTTAAGATATCTATACTAGTATTTACCCCTCTTTTTTTTTTATAATAAAAATGCAATATCCAATAAGTCATGATGCCAATTTATATTTGGTACATAGTATTACTTCTACCTTTTAAAGGCATTTATTTAAGTCAAAGTGTAAGTTTGGTTCTTTGCATATCATTAAAACATTGCTGTTATGCTCTTTCATATTCCCTGTACTAGATTCAGGGCAACAAACTGCTCCTTAAACAAAATACTTAGACTTAAATAACTGACTAAATGGAACGGCAGGTCCACAAATATTTCTAATATTTTGAACTACACTTTGATTTGGTGAGGATGAATTCTACTGTGGCAAGAGTTCAAAGCTCCTTGTAACAACCTCTTGTTCACTTGCAATCACTCCATTGAGTAGAATATTGTTTGCTAGCTGGCCAATGTATGAGCATTTCCAAAGATAAAAGGTTTTTTTTTGCTAAGTGTAGACTTAATTCTTATAAGTTTGGGAAGAGGAACACTGGTATTTGCAATGGCATCATCACTTTGTGTGATGCCACTTTTCGTCTTATGGTTATTAAGTATTAGCAGTGGATTTAATATAACAAATATTAGAATTAATATAATTTATATTATATAAGGTTATTAAAATAAATGTGAATAATTAATGTAAGCTACAAACATGTGACATTTGAATAAGCAACATAATAAATGGAATAACACTTGCACATAGATTAATCATATTAGCATAAAAAAACATATAGACAATATTCTCAATATTATCAAATCAATGGTTCTTAATACTTATCTTAAAGTCAAGGAAAGGCTGCTATCCGACACACAGAGGAATGGTTATGGACTTGGTTGTTTCTTGGCACAAACACCCCCGGAGGAACCGGTTCTTGCATAGAACCAATCTACCTATACGACATAAACACAGTCCTGGCTAGGACACTCTTGGATGTACGTTGTACCCCGAGTTGTACACACACTATGTGCCCCTTTCTCCAAATGTTTAAATGCCCACCTAGACCCTAACCTTCACTCCTTTTGTGCCCTTTAAGTTCCTCTTTCCTTTTTCTCTTCTCTCTTCAAATGTTCTTCATCCTTTAATGTTTTCCATGTCTCACATGAATGATTTATATATCTTTTAAGGGGTGTTTTCCAAACCATCACACCTTTTCACAAAAGGTTGTCTTTTAACAATTATTTAAATAAATAATTATTCTTCCCCTTTTTAAAGAGTTTATGCATATTTTTATTAATCTCTTTTTAACCAAAGGATCATATTATCCTTTATTTTTCTATCTCCCTTTTAATTCTAAAGGGTCATATCATAACTCTTCTTGGGGAAAAAGTCACATAACACTTTAGGTGGTGTAAACATTTTATTTGACACTCCAATTTTATAAATCTGGAATTGTAGGTGTTTTAACAGCTTTGAATTCTGTTTTGGGAAGTTCTTTAGTTCTTCAAACGATAATTGTAATCAACTTGATTTACTCATTTTCTAACAGCATGGTTATTAAAGATTAGTAGAGATTTGCACCACTAATTCAAAGTGGCTTATACAAAGTTCATAATACTGAAATACAAAGCTAACTAGTTTTACATTTTTGACAGTTCAAATGGAGGAATGGATGGTTTAACTCAATTTCAAAAACAGCCATTGCAAGTGGACATCCTGATCCATGCCCGTTACACACTAGCTGGCTACAAGAACTGGGTGCCATTTAACAATGAAATAAATACAACTCCTCATTATTTGGGCCACAAGTAACTCATGTTGCAATGTTTTGATACTTTATATGGCTGCTATGCAGAGAAAATTGGAAAAAAAAAATCTCAACATGTTTATCCTCTTCCTAGTAAAGCAGATCTTATGAGCCATTCCTGCCTAAGTAGGAATGTTTGTTAGCTTTCTATTGCCGTGTGATTTTACTGGTTCATAAATTTAAAATGACATGCTCTTAAATGTGTGCAATCTCCATATGTACAAAGGACACTTGTCTCAAATAAAGCATATGGCTACATGTTTCAGCCATAGCTTTTCACAGCTTCCAAGTGTGGTGGAACTTTCAAGTATTTAAAAACAGCTTTTATTAAGTTGCATAAGCAACTTCAAACAATATATGTTTAAAGATGACTCATACCATGTTTTCTCATTTTACACTTCAAGGATACAAAATTTCCAAATTGCTCCCCCAAATCCAATATTACATATATGCATTATTGAAATATTGATAAATAAGATTGCCACAATTTTAAGCTGAATTTTAAATTTTGTAGATATGTGCCAAATCTTATCACATAAACTTAAAAATTGGAAGGAAAAGTCATTAGCACTCTTATTTTATACATATTTGATTTAGAGAACATATACAAAAATTTACTTGGTCATTTTTTAAGAACATGTCCAAGATGTGGTAGGGAATGAAAGAAATCAGTTGTCAAATTAAACTTATAGAATGCCATGACAGAACGCTGTTAGAATGTTTGGATTTGTAAGGTAATTCATGGCATGCATGAGAGTTTCACTCTCTTTAACTTTCAATCTTAAGACTTGTCAAATTTCTACTCTCAATTTGGCCGTAACATTGGCATGTTAGATTCATCAACTGTTTTGAATTTTGGAAGAGAATAACTTTTGGTTCAGATCTCGTAGTGCATCAGATCCATTGTCATGCATCATCTCATCTGAAACAATAGACAGAAAAGGTCAATCCTCTTTCATGCGTATTAGAAGTATATTTAAACAAATTAAAAAACAACTGCAATCAAAGACAAAATCTTATTTATAACCCAAAAACAATAGAAATGGAAACACAACCAAAAAGAAAATTTGGAGAACACCAAAAAGGCACTAATAGATTTTGAAAAGTGGTAAATTATAATTTTTGCAAAAAAAATCGGCTGTGAGACTCTGACAAACTAAAGAACATTTTAGCTGATAAATGTCAAGCAGTAGACAATGTCCTTTATTACTTTGCACAATCAGTACAAAGTGAGTAAAGCAAGATTATCTAACCATGCAAGCAAAATGAAGTAAGCTTCCACTTATACTGGTTAGGGAATTTTTTTTTAAGAAAATTTTAATAGTAACGTCATACAAATAGTGACAGCAACAAAGCAGACACATAAATCAGTATATAAGTGAAACATTCAATCAAAGAGTTTGTGAATAAAGATTGACCGAACCAAAATATACATATTCAGTCAATAAACTATAGAACTGATAAATATATCAACTTACAAATAAATGAAATCAAACTCGTCAACTAGGGTTACAAACTTACAATACAAGAATTCACAAAATCCAAGAAATCCACTTCCTTGATCCACAAATTAAAAGATTTAAATAAATTCAGAATTATATACCTAGTGGAAATTTCAATGCTGAAACTTAAGAAGACTACTTTTATGTTACTGTATAAGCCTATCAAAACTATAGTGTTTGAATTTAACCAGTTTGAAGTACATAATTTGAAATTGTTCAAGGTGCTCTAGAGATTCTTAAGTCATTAAACTACTTATTTAATCACTCAGCCAATGGGTGATCGATCATGAAATGTATAAAGGAACCTCCTAATGTAGCATGGTACCATAAACTGCATCACTAAAACCTCACTAGAACTAAAACCTAAATACAACAAATATGTCTAACACCTTCCAAAAAAAATTAAAAAAACTTGTTAAATAAGATAAAACATACAAGAATTCATGAGACCTAAGAACCCCACCTCCACTCTCAAAACAAAAAAAATAAAAATCACAAACCCAGTCAAAATTTCAATGCGTATCAAAGCTTAAGTGTTTGCATTTAACTGGTTTGAAGCACATAAATTGAAAATATTCAAGGTGCTCTAGAAATTCTTAGGGGTAGTTTTATTTCTTGGGTTATTATTGGTAAAGGTGGGTTCTTTTAAGGACCCAAACCTTTATATGATATCCAAAACAAATAGAACAATAGAGCCCTACAAAGCAACCAAGAAACCATGATAATAATAATAATAATAATAAAGCAACACCAATGTTGCAAAACACAAGTTGAGCTCATCATTCAAACAACATTCCTGGACCAAAACATAATAGAACCAATTGAACGACTAGTTAGTCAATTTAAACCTGAAGAACTCAAGAAAGGATTGAGAACTTAACATAGTGTTTTTCACCAAGTTACTGAAGTGGAGATTTGGTCTCTTTTTTAAACCACCAAACTGTGCTCATTAGACTTCAAAGGATCACTTGATGTTCTCCTGCCCAAATGACCCAAAGGACTTATACCCTCCAACTATCATTTCTGTTTGCATGCAACGGTAGACAAAGGCAGAGCATATCGCAAAGAAAAGAGGACTCTCCCCACCTTCGCAATAAACAACCTCCTCCCCTTCAACCACCATGATATACCCGTCACCGACAAGCTCCAAAGGAAAGGGCTCAATCACCATTTTGGGGGGAAAGCATCTCTTAATTACTTCAAAGGACATAATCAGCAAACTAACTTTACCACTTATGTGATGTATACTTTTCATTTTTTGATAGAAGTAAAAATTTATTGATAAATGAAAGATAATTATTACAAAGAAAGGCTTTTTCCAACTAACAATTACCAAAAGCATTAGAGTAAGAACAACCTAGTAATAACAAAATTGTTGTTTAGATAACACTAAAAATGCCACAAATTAAATGCCAACTATGTACAACAAAAGATAGAAACATCCATTTCGATAACATGAGGAAGCTAAAGTTGTTATTTCTTTTGTGAACAATGGTTGCATGATAAAGGTGTGGCCTGCCATGAATTGATAGCCATTGATGGTTTTACTTGAGCTATTTGCCAATTGGTCGTGTGCCCATATTGTTAGAGCACTCCCTTCAAACTTTGGGATTTAGGATGAATTGAGAGTTCAGCTTGTTCTTGGATCATTTATTGTTAGAGCATTCCTCCCATGTGATGTAGATATGAACCACATGATGTCATATGCTAATATAGACAACATAATTATAGTCTCAATTAGGAATGGATTGCATCACTATAGGACCAAACCCTTACAAATATATAGCATGACCACATTAATCACTGGGCTAGTAGGTAACTTATCCTATGGGCAATAACGAATCAATGGTTATAACCTTTATTATAAGTTCACTTGGAAACAACCTAGATTTGGGTTTGACAAGTCCTTGGTACGAGTCCCTTGTGGATACCAATAGAGTTCAAGTATGCTTTGCAACGTGTTGGTGTTTCAATTCACACCTCTGGAATGCGGATTAGAAAGTGACAACTATGCACAGATAAATTGCTCTTCAAATTAGGAGGGGAAGCTCCCTCTTCACTGATGATGCTTAAAGAAAGTAAACTAAACTATCTGCCAATCTTTTTTGTTCTCAGCTAAGAGCACAAGGTTATAAAACTATAGCGTTGTAGCTGAGGTTTTCTCTTTTTCAGAATTTCAACTACAACTAGGCCTACTCTAATGACGCCTCTAACAACTTGAGTAAACTTAGAGCTTGAGAGTTAGAAGTAAACAAGGAATGATTCAACACAAAACCCACATAAACTCACTTCCAACACACACCTTAAGACCAAGCTGAAATAAAGATTATATAAGTGAAACACAAAACAAAACCTGAGACAGTAAATCAAAGCAAAGTAAGCATAAGATTTCCTTTCTCAAATTTATGATAATGATTACACTTTTGGGATAGCAGAATTGTAGCAATAACAGGGTTACTATTTTGCAATCAAACCATAATAAACTTAACACAAATTACAGATGAATTGAACAATATCTTGCAACAAAAGGCAGGGATGCAAGCTTGCTCTTACACTAAGTGAACAAACATTGAATAACAACTTGGAGACAAAGTAGGCTCAGCAATTTGCTATCACAATAACGGTTAAAGAAAAACTGGGCAAAGTTACCCTTATTTATACACAAGCGAGGAGTAGGGAACCCTAAAATCTCCATGCTTTTACAACAAGACTTGCCAACTTGCAAGCTTTATTTCTAAAATTAAAACATGACAACTAACAACCAGTTGAAAGCAAAAAAAAAGGGAAAGTGCCAACTATTACAACTTGATTCTTTTCTCTTTCATAATAAGAGTTTTTCTGAGGTGGCTGCTTTGGAACCACCGGACCTTGGAACCCCCCCTCCAGTTGTCTCTTCTGGTGAGGTTGTTAAGACAACCCCTATTGCGTCTCTGGCTGCCTCTCCGAATGATTGTGCTTTGGCTGTTCATCCTGGCAGCTTCTCTGATAAGTCTCAATCTTTACAAAGTAGTCATGAGGACAATCCTATGTGCAAGGTTGTTGGCTTTCATCATCATGAAAATATAAAGCAGGGGTGGCATAGTATGGCTTTGCAGGTGGAAGAAGGATGGATTACTGTCAAGAGTAAAAAAGATAAATCTTCATGGCCTTCTTTCGATATGACTCTTCGCTCCCACAAGAAAAGTGCTAATTTTAATTCTTGATGGGTCTTGTTTGGGTGCTGGTCTTTTGTTGGTTGCAGGCTGTCCTTTCTGCAGCCTGGCTTTTCTTGTTGTAAAGGGTTACGAATCCCTTCAAAATCTGTTTTTTTCCCTAATATCAAAAACTATTGCTTTAAATCTTGTGTGATAATTTCTTCAGTTGGGAGGACAAATACCTTATGATGATTAAACCTTGGCACTCCAACTTTAACCCAGCTTCTGAAACCTTCAATAAAATCCCGATTTGGGTCCGTTTGCCTAATCTCCCTCTTCACCTTTGGAATTTCTCTCTCCTGGAGGAGGTTGGGGATGCCCTAGGTGATTTCTTACTTGTGGACAATGAATCTTCTGATCTTTATCACTCTACCTTTGCCCGAATACTTGTTGAAATTGATGTTTCAAAAGGACTGCTCGCTGAGGTTCTCTTAAAATCTTCTAGGGGGTCTTGGATCCAATCGTTGGATTATGAGGGGGTCCCTTTCCGCTGTAGAAGATGCTTCAAAACAGGACATGCTGCTGCGCAATGTGGATTCGAGAAGAAGACAAAGACAACTACTTGGTGGAATAGCGCTTCTCTACGACATTACACAGTTGAGAAGAAATCTGATCAACCAAGGAGCTTCTCTGAGGTGGTGGTTGTTGATTCACAAGTTGCTGGGGCTTCTGATTCACAGGTTGCTAGGGTTTCGACTGCTGGGGTTTCTCCTTCCTCTGCTAGGGGAGCTACCATGATAAATCATATTAAGCAAACGATAAGACCGGTTTTTGCCTCTACTGATGGTACTTTGTTTCCCATCTCTGGTGGCTCTCCGGTCATTTCCATACCTGTTCAGGCGAACTTTGATGTTACCTCTAGGGCTGCGGATTTTCATCCTCAGGAAATTGTTGGGTTGGCTTGGCAGGCTAAGGCGGCACAAGTTGAAGAAGGTTGGATTATGGAAAAAAATCTAAACCCTCTAGGCCTTCTTTCGATATGACTCTTCGCTCCAACAAGCGAAACTCGAATTGTAAAACCTAATGGTGCTTGTTTGGGAGCTAGTTTTTTGTTGACTGCAGACTGTCTTTTTTGCAGTCTTGTTTTTTTGGCTGTTTTAAGCAGTTTGGCTTTTTGGTTGTAAAGGGTTCCGGATCCCTTCAAAATTTGTTTTCCCCAATTTAAAAAACTGTTGCTTTAAATCTATTTTTGGAGATCTTTGCTATCTTGATAAGATAATTCATCCACTTGTATTTTGGGAAACTAAATCTGCCAAAAAGTTGGTAAATGCCTCTTTGTTAGGAGCATTGATACTATCCAGGGCAATATTTTGCGTTTCCATGATTTCCTCGCCTTTCGCAATCAAACTTAGAAAATCTTTGACCTTTTCAGCTACTTTATCAAATCTTGTTGACATAATTGCAATCTAATTCATCTTTCCGACAACAAGATCACTGCTAAAACTGGCACAAACAAGATTCACGAACTCTACTTGCACTTCATCAAGCTCAATGAAATCGCCATCATCGTGACGATACTGACAAGGGATCTGTGAAACAAATATACTTATGAATCTGAGGGCATCAACAACCTTTTGTCTATATCCAACTAGTTCCTTGGATATTCTTTCATAGGTTTTCACCTTGAAGAGGTGTTGTTCTCTCCATGCAAGAATCTGTCTCTTATGTTCTTTTGCAACCACTGAATCATATGTTGTCCTTAAATTCGAAATGATAATCTCATGCATAGGTTTCACCTCCACCATACATTGCTCAAACCCTTGAATCCCTTGGCACAAATCATGGCATTATACCTCAAGTTGTACATCTCTGTAAGTACATTTCTGCCCTTGGTGATGAACTCCTCTATCAAATCTCACACATGCTTCCCATATATAACCGACTTAACTGGTGCAGATCAGCCGGTGACTTGAGAATTTGCGAAAGCAAGAGAGTGGCCTGTGAGGTGCCATGAAGTAGATTAGAAACATATTGTTGCAACTACCAATTTTCAGCCTTGAGGGTTGCCCTATCCTCTCCATCTTTAAGCACTCTCTCCTTTAGATTTCTTGCTGCAACCTCAAAGAGATTCACATTGGTATGCCGAGTGCTTCTATCGAGATTGGCTTTGACAACTGTGAAGTCATTAATCTCGACCTCATCAATATTCTTATCCTCTGGAGGCACATCAGTCTCAATGATAATTTCACCATCTGGATTCTTCTCTATGTGAATTTGCTTCTTATGTTTCTTCATTGATATATCTTGGTAGGCACTGTCAAGGTCTGCAAAGTTCAATTGATACAAAGGTTGCCTCCTCTTCCTTCCCAGGATGTCCTCAAGCCAAGACGAGGTGTCTTTACTAACTTCTTTGAGAGGCTCGGCTTCAGCTTCATCAACTTCTTCAACCTCTGAATCAATATGGATGGGAGAAGACCTTGGCGATGGTGGAGAATCTGGAGACAAACGCACTGCTTATGCTTGTGGCACTGGCTCCTCTAGAACTTCTGATACAACTACTAGTTGTTCCTATTGAACTACATTGAAGAACTCCAACTATCTCTTTGAACTCTTTGTCGTTCTACTACCCTTATACCCTTTGCAGGATTGCTCATAGCCTTCATCCTTGGTTTTGGTTGGGAAGAAGGTAGGGATGACTGCACTACTAGCAGCTTTGCTAGAATAGTTACCCTTCGTGTCCTCTGACTAAGGAAAATCCTGTTGTTTTTTACAACCCGACTTGTCCTTTCTTCAATTGAGGTGCTCTCTTTGATGGCCCAATTGACTTGTGAAAGTGGCTGCTGCTTGATTTGATCTCTGGCATACATAGGAAGTATTACTTCTCCATCATCATCGGACAATCCTTCTACATCTTCTGAAAATAAATCAGCCATCTGCTAGAGGGTAAATCTGATGTAACTGCGCATGCACATTTCAAACTCATCCTCGCAATTAGCCCATAAATCTTCAACTGCGAGCACATGAGCGTGATTTTGACCAAGACGAGATGCAAAGATGCCATGAGGATCGTATGATCGCATCTCATTGAACAATTTGAGGCCTAACTTTGATAATTCATCGCCCATCACCTTGGCATCAACCGACAATCTACATCTATAAATACCCATTTCAACTGGAAAACTAAAAGCAACCTTCCTTCGGTTCTGCAAGAATGTGTGAACTTCATACACTTGCCTTAGAAACTCCATGAACACCACCTCATCTATGAGATACCTTGACAACATGATTGGACTACTTGAGAAGCCATACACTCTGATATAGGAGAATGTGAGAAACTGGATGAACCAATCAGCCCACTCTGCGATTGCTAATTTAGCATCTAATGAAATCCATACATGCAACTCGTTGTCTAAGTCTCTCACTATATGCATCAAGAATGCATCATTCACCCACCTGTAATGATGTGTTGATTCAAAAAACTCTAGTTGTGGGTAATGATGATATACATGTTGAACACCTAGAGTTCCCACAATATTCAAACCTCTGAATTTGCCTTGGAATGCCATTAGATACACAAGGCAGGAAATCACGTGAAACTCGTGGATTTTGAAATACTTGGTCATCTGATGGTGGAAACTATCGTTGATCAAAGTCGGCCAATCATAGAGCTCTATTTTATCAATGATGTGAGAGATGATATAAAACATCCAACGCTGGAATTTTGTGGCTTCTGCTTGACCTGTGACTCGGCTAAGCAGAGTAATCATGATTGCAAACTCCTTGAATTCTCTACACTTGACGTTCTTTGGCAAAGTATTGTGTTTCTGCTTCAACCATCTTTGTGCAATTCTCTTTCAGTATTTTTCCTTTTGCATGTGCCACATCTTCTCACACTCTTCAATGGAGATGGCCAAATTTTCCAACCATGGTGGTATTGAAAAGCATTTCTCAACATCGTTTGACTTGAGGCTGCAAACAATATGCCCATTTGCTGCTTGGATTTCTTGTGTTGTAAGATTGTAATGCTTGACACAAGCGATTACAAAATCAAGGCTTTGCACCGAGATGGGGATTGAAGCTGTCGCAAGCAACCCAAAATGACCAAAATGTTTGACTGCAACATTTCCTACGTCTTCCAAAGCACACAAATCGAACATTGGATTTATATGATGCAAATTAGTTTCAAATGTTTTGAGATAATCATGATATAACACTAGCTTGGTTCTAAATCCATGGGAGAATACTACATGCTGAAAAACTCGAAGTTTGACTGTAAACTTGACTCTGTTTGGAAACTTTTTGCACAAATTGTTGAAAATAGAATGCTGATTTCTTCTAAAAAAGCAGTTTCCTTGAAAAAAGTTGAGACCTGGATTTTATAGAGAATCACATTTTGGAAAGACCTAGATGATTAGATTTCGAAAAAGCCGAGGGTTTCTCGAAAAAATGCAAAAAAAGCAAATTCTTGAAAATATAAAATTTTCCAAAGTTGTAAAGAATAAAAAACCAAGCGGACCTAGATTGATGGAAATTGAAAAGTGATGCCTTGGAAATTTAAAGCACGAAAAAGCGATCCTCTCACGACCTTGATCTCAAAAATATGAAGAACTTTGAAAAAGCACCACGTTTTGGCCTTCAAATCTTGATATGAAGAAAATTATATGTTTACTCCTCTTGACACCAACCTGCAAAATATGTGAATAATGGATGCAAAAGCCTTCTTAAATAGGTCTTGAGGATAAAAAAAAATGCTTTATTCTCCAACTTTAAAACTATGAAGCCAATTCGGAGCCAGAAACATCGAATGTGGACATTGTTTGGAATGATGAATGATGAAATTTGGAAAATTTCTCTAAGGCATTGATTCTTAGGCACTCCTGGCTAGCTGTGGTGCCTTTACTTGGCAGACTTAGCCATTTTTTTTGTAATTTTCAAATTTTGCTTGATAAAATGCATCCCTTTGATCTTCAATTACAGATGCCTGGTGAATCCTGTGAATTGTTCGATTGATTCATTGGATAGCCTAAACAAATCTAGAAAGAATCTTCTAGAGGCTACATCTTCTAAAAACATCATCCGAGCCCTCAAAATCTTGGGCACCCCCGGCTACCTGGGGCGCCCAACTCCTCCAAACTTAGTTATTTTCTATGTTTTTCACCTTTACTTGTTTTTTTGGACCTCAGTTTGATCTTTGTTTCTGGGTCTTTGATTGACCTGATGAACTGGCTAACAAATTCGTTGGATAGCATAATGAATTCTAAGAAAGATCTCTTGGATGTTGTGATTCTTGAAAAGTGATTTTGGGGGCTCAAAAGCTTGGGCGTCCCTGGCCAACTGGGGCGCCCAAGCATCCCAAATTTCAATGCGTTGAAAGGTGTGTATCAAAATAGTTTGGCTTTCAATGTTGTTCAATCACCATTTTGAATGGGAATGGTAAAAAAATTAATGAAGCTCCAAGATAATACTAATGCTCGGGCTTTGAAATATGTGGAACATCTTATTGGCAAAGGAAGTGGAAAATGTAAAAAAATCGTGGTAACCAATCAAATATTGTTGACATCCTCATACAAGCCATTAAGGGAGTGGGTTGTAATAACATGGTCCAAGTCATAACAAACAACACAAAAAATTGCTTAGTGGTTGGTTTGTTGGCTAAGGCACATCTTTTGAAACCTTATGTAGCCCACCCACTCAACATCATAGGACAAAAGATTGATAACAAAATTGATTGAGTTAAATAAGTGTATGCCAAGGTGCAAGAGATCTAAATGTTCATCACCACTAGTACATGTCATCAAACAAATTCAAATATTCTTAAATTTGGAATTCTTGGAAGTGAAATACTACAATTTTATGTTTCACTTAACTACTTTTTCTATTTTTCTTTTTTCTTTTTTCTTTTTTTTTTTAAATTTTAAGTTTTTGAATAGTTTGTTGAAATTTAATTCACCTTCAACACAATTGTCTTGAGATGCTTCATGAAGATGAAGGAGGCACTTTATAACATGGTTATCAAATAGAGGCAATGCAACACTAAGAGGCCAACAAACATTCATTAGATGATCTTAAATGATAGTGGGATTGTGCAAGATATTTTCATAGTTTTATCAAGCTCATCATGAATTTGATTTGTTATATTGACATGAATAAACCATGCTCAGGAGATGGTTATGATGATACCAATTTAATAATTGAAAAGATAAAACTATCATAAATATGAAATAACAAAATCTTAAAGAAACTTTCTTTAAATAGGGCACACAAATCATGTGGAGTAGTGGAACAAAATGACCACCTCACAACATCCTACTTTTGTATTGATTCCAAAATACTAAAGCACTAAGATTCTTTTTTGCAGTATCTATTTTTCATTAATTAGCTTATGTGGACATGGCCCTTTATTTCCCAATAGGGATATAAAAAAATATTATTAAAAGGGCCATAGTTTGGTGAAGTAGAAGCAAAAACTAAAATAATAGCTTATGGGGGCTTAGATTTCTAAAAAGTTATAACTCCTAGGACACTTGGTAACTTCATGATAGATTCTACAACTCATTAACAAGGAGTTATGACAAAGTGAGGGCTAATTTGGGAAAATAATCTCATTAATATTTTAATCATTATCTTTGAGAGAGGAAATGGGGTGCTTGAATTTGTTCCCTTTTGAGGCTATTGTCATGTTTCATATAATTTTTGACATAGCTTGAGTCTTGTGTTCAACTATCGATTCAATGACAAAAATCTTTAGATCTGAAAATTGGACACTCCATTTGTCAAAGCATGCCCTCTTTTTGTGACAACTATTAAATAGATGCTCACAATTGGTGGTACCTCCATAGCCAAAAATTATGACATCTATGGACTCTTGCAATCAAAGATTTATTTCATTTAAAAGTCTAATTTTGGATTCTTTTCAAATTTTAAGCTTCATTTCAAATTTTATAACTCTCAACTCTCTAGCTTTGCCTTGAAAGGTTGTCAAATTGTCTACATTTGATGGGAGTTGGAGAACATACTCCATCCACTCAATAAAATGTAGTGGATTAACATCAAAAAAGACAAAGGTGTTAGTTTATTTGCATTTCAACTTGCATCATATATTTGCACTTAGTTTTAATCAACGACAATTCTTATGTGACATAATGCTAGAGTTGCTATTCATTGAATATTCAATGTTATCATTATCTACAATTTGTTTTTCATTCAATGACATTTATTACACATTTTTCTTACACATTTTTACTGAATTAATTTATCATAGTGTTTGTGTAAGGGGTGTGTGATTCCAAGGTCGTGAGTCCTAATTCCTATGTTCAAAGATATTGCAATGAGAGTTCCAAGTTATTACAAAGTAATGCAAATAGATTTGAGACCCAACTCAAGTTGTAATGAAATTGGATATAAATTTGTTGAAACAATAAGAAATGTTGGTGAAAGTTATTAGAACCACCCGATAAGGATTGTATGCAATGTTGGTGTTTGAGCTAACTTATGGACTTGAGTTCGACGAGTTACATCTGGGAACACCTAGAAAATATGCAAAGACAAAAAAATGATTGTGACATAATGGATGTGGGTCTTCTCATGAGACCTATGTTCAATTTTAAGTGCCTTAGCAATAGAGGTCCAAATTGCAATGGATCTGCATCAACAAACATTCAAAGATTTGCACCAAATATTTAATAATTGGTGCCTATATTGAATATTTTATCCTAATGGTTGGGCAAGTAGCCATGGGAAACATTGGATCCGTGTGGATTGCAAAAAGACATTGAATTTGCATTGCACTTGAACTGAAGATGTTAAAGATTGTTGAGCATACATAAGGCAAAGTGACATTGTAGTTGCATAACAAGTCATAAAAAATTGTGTCTAAAGTAGTTATGTTAGACAAATGCTAGGTTGAATAGTGAGTCTAAGTGCTACAATGATGGATTGGGCAAGTCCATGAGCTAAGCAAGGAGGTTTAGATGTTCTGCCTTCGGGGCTATCATAAAACAGGAAATGTAACTCACAAAATAACTCAAATCAAGTCCAATGGTTGTATGTAATGTCCCCTTCTCAATTGTGATCAATTCAGTTGACCGTTGGCCTATTCCAAAGACCCGTAGTCTACTCGGAGGGTGAAAATTAGGGTTTCCTGCTTTTGAGGGGGTTGTTGCTTGAAGTTTGGTGATTGGATTGCAGATTCCTTTTGGGTTTTCAGTAGTGTTCCACGGGCCTAGGGGACGGGGAAACGAGGGGACGGGGAAACGCGTTTCGGAGACGGGGGGACAAAGGGCCTTAGTTTGGGGACGGCAGGGAGACGGCGGGGGGACGGCGGCGGGGGGGTGGCGCTGATATAGTTATACATATACTTATAGTACTTGAAAAACTAGTTTTGAAAAGATGTATAATAGTATAGCAGTATAAGAATTACATTTCAAATGAAACTATAGGAAATTAGTAAATTTATAACATGGCAAAATTTGAAATACTAAATCTAAATACGAAGATATTTGAATTGTCAAATTGGAGATTTCTATTATATCGCCAAAGGCCCAAATATGAATAACATTGATGATATGACAAAGTCTATAAAGATGATTAATTGATTACATGATTCATCATTAGTTCATTACAATAAGTAGCATTACAAAATGAAAACTGAAAAGACAAAATGCCAAAATGTCGAAACTCAAAATGTAGTGAATGGAGGCCTCTAATCATCTCCAAACTCCCCATCACTGGAACTGCTGGACTCCACATGGTCAAGATCCCTCAAGCTCACACCAACCAGCCCTGCATCTGAAGTGGTAGGATCATCCTCATCAATCTGTGAAGGCTCCTCTGGCTCCACATCCCATCGTGCCGCTGGACTCTCCTTGTACACAATTGTCTTGCGGTCCATGATACGCAAAGCACTGTGTACAGCCACAAGCTTCTCTGCTCTCTTAGAGGTAAGTCTGTTCCTCTTAAGAGAGTGGATGAAGCTATATGTAGACCAGTTCCTCTCAGCAGCTGAAGAACTGGAAACCTGGGATAGCAGACGAATAGCTAGAGTGGTGGTCAAAGATTTCGAACCATGACAATTCCACCACAAAAGTGGGTCCTCCTGTGCCATAGAAACTATATCCACCTTTGCTGCATCTGAATAGCCTCTAAGAGTGGCAAATCTGGTCCACTCAGTGCCCGAGAAACTCCCAGTCTCCCAGTCTCCCGAGAAACTCCTAGACGTTTCCCAGTCTCCCGAGAAACTCCTAGACGTCTCCCCAGGAGACTTGGAGACGTGGAGACGTCTCCCCGTCTCCGGCGGCGCTTTGGTGGCGGTGGCGGGACGGCGGGGGACGCCAAGTACCCGTCCCCGTTTCCGAAACGGGTCACATTTTGGGGGGAAACGCGTCCCCGTGGTTCACTGGTTTTCAGTGAGCTTCGTAGTGGTATAGCATGCATGTTGATCTGAGCAACTTTGGGAATTTGCTATTTTTAATAAATTCCATTTCTAGCAGTGGTCTGATTGGCTTCCGTGCAGTTGGCTCTCTTCTTCAACCAGTTCAGTTGGTATTGTGATTTTTGGCCTATTGGTGTTTTTTCTGGAGAGATAAGTTTATTTAATTTAAATAATGTTATATTTTGAGGTTATAACCCCTTGGCCTAGCTTTATCACTTTATGTTGTTTTAAAAGGGGGACTTCAAGGGTGGTTATCTCATCAGGAGATAATTAAATATTTTCTAAAGGCCAAATTTGATGTTGGAGAAGTGGGACAACTACTTGAGGGGAAGATTAATTTTAATAAAGGTGAAATATTTGCCTTATGAGAAAAAGACGCCATCTTGGAGGGAAATGAGATGAAGTCAAATTTGAATTTGGGTGCCCTTCTTGAAGCTTCTAGAAGATTCTTCTCAAGTCTTTATAAGCAAGCCTCTGCTCTTCATTTCTTCATCTTTTGTCTACCATACTGTTATGTTGTTGGATTGTTCAGGCAAAGCTTCGAGGCAAGCATACCTCCTAGCACTTGGCTCATCTTCTCGCTTGAAAGATAGCAACTAGTTGGGTGATAGATTGTAGTTGAGTTGCTTTGTAGTGAGTTCTTGCATTTGTAGTTCAATTTCAAGCATATTAGTGAAGTTTTTTGAGTTGTTGGTTTATGTAGCTGATTGTAAGTTTTATTCATAAATCCAAAAATAAAAATATTCTCATTTTGGGTACTTTACCTATCTAATTCCTTGCTATGGGTGACCTTGTATACCAATTTGCAAATTTTAATATCAAGAGTTTGATTTTATGGAGCAAAATCACCCCTCCTTGAGGGTCGTACCATTCTGAACATGCTTGGAATTTCGTGCATAAATTAATGAGTCTTTTGGGTCGGTTTTGTAGTTCCTTCTTGGGCGCCATCTTCCTAGCAGCATAATGCATTTTGTCTCATGCGTTTTGGGTGAGTTTTGAGAGAGTTGTGAGCATAATAGTGAGTTGCTGAGTTGTTGGTATGTGCATTTTCAGTCAATAATCGGTTATATCAGATTGTGGAATTTCCTTAGTTGAGTGAGAAGTTGATTCTAATTGGTCTTGTGAACATGGGAGAGTAGTTAAATATTATTGCAGCTTTATTAAGCCTCTAATCTTGTGTTCTTGGCAGGCACTCTATCTCATTGTAAGCTAAACAGTAGTACTGTCAGCATTCTCACTTCTTTCTTATTTATTTTCTTGTACTTCCCGCTGAATAAGTGGAAGAGGCTAGCTTGCCGCCTATTTACTTTCAAAGATTGCATTGTACTTCAAATTGTTGATCGGCTAAGCCATCACTAAATTCATGGATCCTCTGACCAGATGTTTGCCCCTCCTCCCACGTCGGGTCTTAGGGCACGTTCTGAGTTAGAGTTACATTCTGATCAGCTAGCTCATAGGGATCCTCTGACCATATGCTCGCCCCTCTTCCCACATCGGGTTTTAGGGTGCATTCTCGGTTAGAGTTACTTTCAATTCACGATCCTCTGACCATATGATAGTACCTTTCCCAACTTGGGGATCCTGGTGCACATCCTTGGTTAGAGTTACCTTCTGCATCATTTTGGTTTTAGAGCTAACCTTAACAGGTGCGTGTTGCATTGTAATTGCTATTGAAAAACAAAAAAATTTTTGGTCTGGTTCATTACATTGTAAGATAGATAAGGTTGCCCACTAGTTGCTTGAATGTTGACTCATTGATTACTTTTGACTTTATTTTGGCTAAAAGCTACAACCCTTTCTCCAGGTGTACACAAGATTTTGCAATACATCATTATGAACGTCTCTAGCAAACTCCTTGCATATTTAGATTGAGAAATAAAAATACCACCGCCTACCTGCCAAACCTTTACACCTAGGCAATAATGTAGGAGGCCTAAGACTGTTATGTCAAAAGCCCTACACAAATTACACTTGATTTCTTTAATCAAATGTGTATCGCTACCTATAATGATGATATTAGCCACATAAATGACCAAAAGGATGTTTCATTGCCTATTCTTTCAATGTATAAATTTGGATATAAAGGACTTTGTTGGAATCCATGTTGATTGAAATAAATGTCAATCTTTATGTACCGTGTCCTAGGTGTCTACTTCAAGCCATAGAGAGCATTTGCCAATTTCCATACCTGATGCTCCTTTCTTGCAACCCGTAAACCTAACATTGACTCATTTGCACTTCTTCCTCTAAGTCACCTTTGTGGAAGGCATTCTTCATGTCCATTTGATGGACTTTCCAACCAAACTATGTTGTCATGGCCAGAACTAACTAGATGGTGCTCATATATGTTGTAGGAGCAAACATCTCATAATCAATAACTTCTCTCTGTGAGAATCCTTTTGCCACCAACCATGATTTGTACTTGTCAAGTGTACCATCAACTTTGTACTTGACTTTGTACACCCATTTGCAACAAATAAGTTTCTTCCCTGGTGGAAGACCTAAAGAACCCAAGTCTTATTTTTCATAAGGTTGATGTTTAGTTTTGATGGCCTTTCCCCATTCAGGTTTACCTTTCATCTCTGCAAAATCTTGGGGTTCACAAACATCTTGAATGCTAGCCATAAGAACAAAGTTAATCATATTTTGCTTACTCTTGCCTCTAAATGATTGACGCTTGACCATTTCATCATCTTGAACATCACCAATGAGTTTTTCCCACCACTTAGGTCTCTTCACAAAACTCTCTCCATACAAATCAACGTGGTCACCATGACTTGGGTTGGCTAGTACTATATCATTTGTATGCTAATCCAAGCTTTCCTGAACAAAATAATCTAGTGTTGGTACTGGTACTTGCATAGGAGATTCCAAATGTTTACAATCATCAAAGTCCCCCTCTTCAAGTGTAGCTAATAGAAGTTGGACACCCAAATATTTAGCCTTTAGAGGTTGATCTTCAATACTATTGATGTCAGAAGAGAGTTGAAAAGGCCTAACTTCTTCATCAATCACTACATCCCTATCGAATGTCAAGCAATCAATGTCCACCTCAATCAACCTATAGGCTTTATGATTCTCACTGTACCTTGTAAGCATTAACTTTTGACACTTAGAGTCTAGTTTGGTTCTCTTTGCATCTACAATCCAAACACATGCAATAGAACCAAAAATCTTTAGATGGCTCACCTTTGGTTTCCTCTTAAACCATGCCTCCTTTGGGGTCTTCTCCTTCACTACTTGTGTCGAAGACCTATTGAGAAGATAAATTGTTGTGTAAACAACCCTAGCCCAAAACTTATTGGCAACGCTTATGTTCTCCAACATACACCAAGCCATCTTTGTAATAGTACAATTCCTTCTCTCACCACTCTGTTTTGTTTCTGGAGTATAGGGTGCGATGAATTGATGTTTGATACCATTTGTAGCACAAAAGTCCATGAATTCCTTTGAACAAAATCCACCCCCTTTATCAAATCTAAGAGTGATTATTGAACTACCAAACTCTTTTTCTACTAATGCTTTGAACTTTTGAAGTTCCTTAAACACATCTGATTTTTATTTTCCCAAAAACACTCACATTTTCCTACTAAAATCATCCACAGAAAAAAGAAAATACTTGGCACTAGTGGTCGATGTCATATTCATAGGTCCACATACATCTGCATAAATCAACTGAAGAACCCTCTATGCTCTCCAAGCCTATCCCTTTGAAAATAGAGATTTGTGTTGCTTCCCTACTTGGCAAGCTTTGCAAACACCCTATATCTGCTGCTAGATTTTTGGTAAACCTTCTACCATATTCTCTCAAGCCAACTAAGAGAGATAAATAGGTTGGATGCCCATAATGTTGATGCCAAAGAGTATTGATAGCAGATGAGCTCTTCGTTGCCAATGCACCATCCTGAATGTAATGTCCCCAAATTTGTGGTAAAGTGACTCAATTAATTTAATTGATTAAGTTGTCCAAAAATTAATATTATTTCAAAAGGATGACTTTGTTGGAGTACAAGACCACCAAGAGGGTGGGGGGGGGGCGTTGAATCAGTGGTCAAATAAAACCAATTCCAAAACTTAATATACTTGATTATTCAAAGACCCTAGACAGTGTATGTTATATGCAAATTAGAGCATAACATCTGAATCAAGAATAAACAACCAAGCATAATGTGACACACCATCAAGAATAAACAGAACACCCCTATCAGGGTGAAAAAACCACTTTGAACATTGGCTCTATTAAGCCTCACTGGCTAAAACTTGTTGAATACAGATTGTATGCCTCACTGGCTAATACTCACGCCTCACTAGCTGATTCCCATGCCTCACTGGCAAAACACCATGTCTCATTAACACTCTTCAAAAAGAAAATAAAAGATTATAGAGGGTTACCTTGTTTCACTTCAAAACATTGATCAATAAAAGTTTCATCAAAGTTTTCTTTCTCTTACCATTATGATAAAGCATTCAACTTTGTAATCCCCATCATGTCATCAAGCTTTGATATAACTTTGTAATGTCCCCTTCTCAATTGTGATCGATTCAGTTGACCGTTGGCCTATTCCAGAGACCCGTAGGCTACTCGGAGGGTGAAAATCAGGGTTCCCTATTTTGAGGAGGTTGTTGCTTGAAGTTTGGAGATTGGATTGCAGATTCTTTCTGGGTTTTCAGAGAGCTTCGCAGTGGTATAGCTTGCTTTGTGATCTGATCTGAGCACCTTCATGAATTTACTATTTTCAGTTAATTCCATTTCTGGCAGTGATCTTGTGGATTTCAGTGCAGTTGGCTCTCTTCTTCAACTAGTTTAGCTGGCAATTTGATTTTTGGCCTTTGGATGCTTTTTCTGGAGAGATAAGTTAAGTTGATTTAAATAATGTTATATTTTAATGTTGACCCCTTGGCCTAGCTTCATCGCTTTAAGTTGTTTTAAAAGGGGCACTTCAAAGGGTGAATACCTCATAAGAAGTTTATTAAATATTTCCAAGGCCAAAATTATGTGATGCTTAAGGGGGACGCCAACTTCAAGGAGCTTAATATTTTATTAAAAGATCAAATATTGCCTTGGGAAGAGGGATGCCATTCTTGGAGGGAAAATGAAGTCAATTCAAAGTCAAAAAAGGGCGCATTTTCTAGAAGCTTCTAGAGATGCTTGCTAAGTCTATAAAAGGAGGCCTTCTCTCTTCAATTCTTCATCTCATATTTTCAGTAAAGTTATGCTGCCGAAATGGTGACAGAGTTGCTTCGAGGAAACACACCTCCTAGCTTGGCTCAACTTCTTGCTTGAAAGATAGCAACTAGTTGAGAGGTAGATTGTAGTTGAGTCGTTTTAGCATTGCACTTGTGTTTCCTAGCATCTTAGTTCAGTTTCCTTGCATTTTAGTCATATTTTGGAGTTGTTGATTATCATAGCTGATTGTAAGTTTCATTCATAGATTCAAAAATAAAAATATTTTTGTTCTAGGTGTTTTACCAATTTGACTTCTTGCTAAGGGCGACCTTGAGTGCCAAGTTTCAGATTTTATTTTCAAGTGTGGGATTTTATGGAGCAAAATCGCCCCTCCTTGAGGGTCGTACCTTTCTAGTGGTGCTTGGAATTGCGTGCAAAAATATGAGGTTTTGGGTCAGTTTTATGGTTCAATCTTGGGCGCTAATCTCTTAGAAGCATTATGCATTTTATCTTATGTGATTTGGGTGAGTTTTGAGTGAGTTGTATGCATTTTAGTGGATTTTAGGGTTGCTGGTTATGCATTTTAAGTTGCATGTCTGTCAAAAATCAGATTATAAAGTTGGTCCTTTGAGTGGAGTTTTGGGTCTAAGCATTCTTATCAAGCAAGGAGAAGTCTACTATACTGTTGCAACATTATTTAACTCTTGATCTCATGTTCTTGGCAGGCATTCTCTATTTCAATGTTAGCTGAACAGTAGTACTGTCAGCATTCTCTTTATCTCTTTCCTTGTTCATTGTACTCCCCACTAAATAAGTGGAAGAGGCTGGCTTGCCGCCTATTTACTTTTAGTTAGTAGTTTTAGGGACCGTCAGACCATATGCTTGCCATCTCTCGGCGCCATCCTGGTTAGAGTTACCTTCAGCTTAGCATGCATAAGATCCTCTGACCATATGCTTGTCTATCCTAGACGCATTCTTGGTTAGAGTTCCCTTCTAGTTCTGCATTTGCATCAGATCCTCTGACCTTGGTTAGAGTTGCTTTCCGCATCGTTTTGGTTTTAGAGCTAACCTTAACGAGTGCGTGTTGATTGTAATTGTAATTGGAAAAACAAAAAAAAAATTAGCTCGGCTCATTACAAACTTCATACTTACCTTTCACAAATCTAAATTCATGCAATCTTCATAGACAGACCTCATGTACTGATCAAATAGTGCATTAATTTGAAATCATACTCTCTTAATAATCTTGATCAAGAAAGTATCATCTACACAATTTTCCTATCATCATCCTTCAATCAAGAACCATACAACTACTCTATCAAAACCCTAACCATCCTTGTCTCAAAATAACAATAATCTAAAGATACGGTTTAGCATAATTCACTCACCCTTTCAATCACAACCACCTGACTGTTGATCTTCAAACAATAATACAAACTAAAACAAAATTCCTAGTCCTGTAATCTCCTTTTCAAAGTTATTCATGTCTCACTGTCTGTTGTTATCAACATACTGCCTTCACTATATTCACAAAGCACTGAACATGGATAGTTTCTTCTCAATGTACAAACAATCAAAATCACATACATGAGTTCAATCTTTACACATTATCACTCAACCCTTCCTCACAATTTCTTGATATCAATATATGCACAGCATTATAATCTTCACCCTCTCACATCATATTCAATATGCCCTCATAGAACTTTCATAGTTCTCAGAATTATCAATACATCAAAAACTACACCTTCCTTCTTCAATATAAATAAAAACTCTCATCGCCAAAATGTGTGACAACCTCAATTCCCTTTTAACTACATAATGGAATTCAAACAGACCTCAAATATAGTTTGTTGATCTCCAAAATTGTCGGCTTCATAGTGACCACTAATCCAAAAACAGTTAACGCCCAATGTAATAGATGGCTGTCCAAGTAAAACTCACAAGAACTAACTGTTGATGGCATTTAAAAGCTAGCCTTTGATTTCACAAACCCGCCTTTTATACCTTTAAATAATGGCCATTGATTTTAACATAAACAGTAGCCTTTGAAACCTTTACCTATCGAGCAGGTTGCTACTAGGTATGAGGGTCAGTAAAAGAATGGAAAACCTCTTAAGTCATGTCTTAAGATGTGCATGACCGCTGATACCAAGTCACCTAACAAATAGAATATGAAACAATCTTTTCAATAAAACAACTTCATGAGGTGAAGACCCATTAGGGTTTTGTTTTACACAAGGTTTCAACAAGTGAAGAGACCTTAAACCAAATCAATACCATGTGATCGAAACCTTTGATGCAGACAATTGTGTTTTTGAGATACATATTCTTCAAAAAACTTAAACCATAGAATCACTTAGGGTTTTAGCTATTAGGTTATGAACTACCTAAGATGATATTACCACCACCTTCCAACTTTGCTATAAAGTTGGCATCTCATCAACACCTTGAAATATAACATCAACATTTTAGAGGCATAAACTTTTGTATCACCACCTTGTCATGAACGGGAACAATGATCAATACCATCATGAGATCATGAGATGAAGCATCAAACATCAACATGTACCTGACTTGTATACACCTGACTTTTATCTTTCACCTTTGACATGTATCAACACCTGAATGAGCAAGGACCTCTAAAGCATCAAGTAAGCACCATGAACAATGAACCTTTGACATCAATGACAAACACCATTACCAACAGACTTTAACTGATTATTTTAATTAAACTAAAGTGAAATATTATAAAGTCACTTATTTAATATTTTAAAAGTGACTTAAGTGAAAATAAATATTATAATGCCACTTTTGGAAATATTAAAATATTCTTCTA